>JAODUH010003247.1:0-11480 GCA_027564835.1 Typhlichthys subterraneus
TTCTAAAAAAAAAAAAAAAAAAAAAGAAGTGAGGTTATATAGACTATAAACTTGTGTAAAAAAAACTGACTTTTGTGTACCGTTACACCCCTAATATATATATATATATATACACACACACACACCACAGTAGGCCCAGTACTACAGTATTACTAGTAGTAAATAATGCTAGTACCACTACTAGTAATACTAAGTAATACTTTTAATGTTACGCTACGTTAGGCCCAATGCTACTGTATTACTACTACTAGTAAATAATTTAAAACTACTGAAAATACTTAATTGTTAAAAGTTCTTACAGATCCGAGGATGTGTGAGCCAAGCAACCTGTCGGTCTCCTTGTGACCGAGGATCTTCACCATGCCATCTGTATCTGCGTTGGTCTTAGCTCGGCTGTTGGCTGCAAATGGGAACTTTCCCACCTTATATGGGACACCCTGTAGAACAGAGGAAGGCATCAGTGTAAACTACTATCACACATATGTAAGTGGCATATAGCACTGGAATCTAAAATTAGTTCAATTTTTTCTCAAGTAATTTAAAATTACTATCGGTGTGCCAGCCTTAATAAATGTTTATCCTGTCCATCATTTAACTAATGCAGAGTTCAGACTACATGACTTTCAGTCGTTAGATTGATGTGCAGCACACACTACACGACTCTATTGTAATCGGGTTCCTTAATGTTGTGTGATTCACACTACGTGACTGATCAGCAACAGGGAGTCACCCAAGATACAAGATATTTCACCCGACTAAGTCAAACTGGTGCTTAGAGATATTGTTTCTCAAGTATAAAAGCCTATAGGCATATCTCACAAACAAGACGTAATATAGGCCTATCCCTCTGTAGCTTTCACACCGTGTTAACATGGAACAGGTACATTTCTCAACATCTGTATCACAATATTTCCCACCACTGATGTTAGAATTATTTAGTAATTTTAATAAAATATTAAGCGTTATCGACAAAGGATATATTTTTCAGACTTCTTATTATTAGTATTATTCCTGTGTTTGAGTGTTTCTTTAAGCAGTTCAAATGATTACAAAGGCTTTTACTTCTCCCTCTTGTATTACTCTCTCATTGGATGTATGTCATCGCTGCTGTCATTACTAGTCACAACACCGTTCATAATACAGGATTTGGCCTCACCAATAGTTCCAGATATTTAACCCGCTAAATATCCAGTCGGGCCTTGCGACGCATTGGCGACCTGTTGCAGACACTCTCAGCTTGCGTTGTAAGCAATTCACACAAACAGGGTCGTCGCTCACAGGAGCAAGCTGTGATTCCCCACAGAGGGGGCTTTTGTCTGTGAGCTCAAAAAACGAGTTGGTGAGCTGAAAACTAGGCTAAAATCATGTAGTTTGACCCCAGCATAACTTGATGTGCCAGATGTTTTGTTATACAGTTCGATCTGCTATCTGGAAAGCCATCAATTAAAACAGTTTTGAAAATGGCAGGCACATAAAAAACTTTTTTTTAAATATACGTTGGGTGATTTGATGAACTGACTGGTTCATTTGAAAGTTCCGCCTACATTGATATATGTGGATTAGAGCCAATGAGCACTGAGTTTGCAGCATATTCAGCACAGCAGTAGCTCTTCTGACAGAACACTGAATAACGGCGGACGCTGATATGGAGCACCTAGTATTTCTTTGTTAAGTTTGTGAAGTAAAACTCAGCATTCCTCATTCTTTAGCAAGAATATGGGGACAAGGAAAAACTTGAAGAAAAAAAAATACAATTATCAATATGGAAAAAGATTTCCACAGATGGAGAGTTCTAAAAGATGACAAAGGACTCTAATCTTACCACTGTTAGCATACTTTTACTTTTTTAGAAGCCAATAATTTGCTAACACAAGTTTAAGCGGAAATGGTAAACTCTTCAGTGAGATAAAATTATGTTTATTTTTTGTGTTGGGCTGGGTATGCTACAATAGACTTTTACTATGCATATGTCGTCTTTTACGTGATGCAGTTTGTCTTGAGGCTTACAAGACCACTAAAAGCTTTACCTTGCAACTTTCACGGCCACTGTGCAATCATAGGGCTTGTGTGCTTTGTTTTTCAGCTTTGAGAAGTACGAGGATCTATTTGCCCCGACACCGGTAAAAGTTCCACTCTCCACCCATATACAGCAGGAGTATCTCGTACGTCTTCCATCAGTGAGTTTGCAAGCGTCATCATTTTGCATGTCTCAACGTGAATTGCATAACTTGTTTACATTAGCGACAGAAAATTGTCAATTCACACATTGAAAGATAACAACCTACAGATAATTTCACTTAGGCATATGGCTACGTAACAACCACTAGATTTTGGTGGGACGGAGACGTGAGTCTGCAGTTGATTATAATACAAATGCATTTTATTTTTCAGAAACTGGACAACACCAGCTTACAAACCTCTCTGCCTGACATGAAATAAATAAACTTCATCATCAGTGTGGCTTTGAGTTATTAATACAATGCATTTCATATTTACACTTTATTGAATATAAAATGATAGTTGTAGTAGTAGACATTGGGAGTAGTCTATGGACTGTGTAGAATAAATGTATAACAAGTTATTTATTACTAAAAGGCAATCTGCAAGTATCCTATTGAATAAAGCAATCGATATAGCTGTCCACTGAACCAAAAAATATAATTTATTTATTATATATAAATAAATGTATATATATATAAATAAAAATATAAAAATATAAAAAACATTTTAAATAAATGGGAACACTGGGGTTTTGAACCTGTGAGCTCAGCATTACAAGCGCAAGGCTCTACCAGTTTAGCTAATTAGATGTACTGATAACCGTGGCGACAGACTTATTGAAACTTGATGGAGAGGGGTTGGCGTAATTGTTTACATGCATGTATGCATGACCATCTAATGGTCAAACAAGGGATATAGGATGCTTATTGTAGCTTTAACATCACACCTCAACTACATAAGTAGCTGCCAGAAAGACACTGAATGGTCAGAACCATGGTGGTTCGACTGTGCTAGACAGATATCACATCTTAGTCAAATGGAGCACGCGAGAGCAGGATGGTCTTACAAGGCTATTCAGGTAGTTCAGGAAAACTAGATAATGCATTTTAATTTATATAGTATATTTACTTACCAACCAGACTATTTTTTTTACCATGTGCCCAAACATACAAACCTCCTCTTTCAGCTGCTCTTCCGTCTTGCCCACCCAGGCCACCTCGGGGTGCGTGTAGATGACAGAAGGGACACAGTTGTAGTCAATGTGTACAGCGCCACCAGCCATGCCCTCCACACAGATAATGCCTTCATCCTCGGCCTTGTGGGCCAGCATGGGGCCGGCCACTACATCACCAATGGCATAGATACTGGGAGAAAAAATTTGGTTGGGGGATAGAGGGAAGGAAGTGTACAGTATATGATGTGACAATCTACTTCATGTTGAAAGCAGTAATGACAGATTAGACACACCTTCACAATCCACCTTGGTACCTCGAAAAGTGAACGTTCCACCTCTTAGTACTCCCATATAGTGTTTTCTTCAAATGCCCTCATCTTACCTCTGCTCTTATACTTTAAAAATTAAATAATGCTCATATGTTTTCAACACTTTATTTTGTCCATTAGCTATTTTGTTGATTTAATTATATTGACATGGTAGACATGTAATGTAATTACATGCTGTAATTACTCTAATAACTGCCCATCTAATGTACTACATGTAAATCCACTTTAGATAAAAGCGTCTGCCAAATGCTGTAAATTTAAATCACATGCTTATTCAGACAAATTCTTCAAAACAAATTATATTATATAATAATTACATTTATTTTGAAGGTGACCTACAGTAAAGTATTAACAGCGCTTCAATTTTTCCACATTTTGTTATTTTACAGCCTTTTTCCAAAATAGATAAATATGTTTTCTCCTCAAAATTCAACACACAATACCCCATAATAACAAAGTGAAAAAGTTTATTTAAAATTTTGGCACATTTATTAAAAATCTACAAGTATTCACAGCCTTTGCCATGACACTGAAAATGGAGCTCAGGCACATCATGTTTCCACTGATCATCCTTGAGATGTTTCTACAACTTGATTGGAGTCCACCTTTAGTAAATTCAGTTGACTGGACATTACATGGAAAGGCACACACCTGTCTATATAAGGTACCACAGTTGACAATGCATGTCAGAGCACAAACAAGTCCAAGGAATTGTCTGTAGACCTCAAAGACAGGATTGTATCGAGGCACAAATCTGGGGAAGGCTACAGAAATATGTCTGCAGCATTGAAGGTCCCAATGAGCACAGTGGCCTCCATCAACCAGACACCGCTCATCGCCTGGTCAATACCATCCCTACAGTGAAGCATGGTGGTGGCAGCATCATGCTGTGGGGATGCTTTTCAGTGGGAGGAACTGGGAGACTAGTCAGGATCAAGGGAAAGATGAATGCAGCAATGTCGACATCCTTGATCAAAACCTGCTCAAGAGCACTCTGGATCTCAGAGTGGGGAGAAGGTTCATCTTCCAACAAGACAACGACCCTAAGCACACTGCCAGGATAACAAAGGAGTGGGTTCGGGACAACTCTGAATGTCCCAGAGTGGCCCAGCAAGAGCCCAGAGTTGACTTGACATTGACTGAAGAGATCTGAAAATGGCTGTGCGCAGACACTCCCCATCCAACCTGATAGAGCTTGAGAGGTCCTTCAAAGAAGAATGTGAGAAACTGCCCAAAAATAGGTGTGCCAAGCTTGTAGCATCATACTAAAAAAGAATTCTGCCAAAGATGCTTCAACAAAGTATTGACCGAAGGTTGCGAATACTTAAAGTCATGGACGAAAGTATTGGCACCCCTGAAACTTTTCCAGAAAATGCACAATTTTTCCCAGAAAAGTGTTGCAATTACAAATGTTTTAGTATACACGTGTATTTTCTTTAAGTGCATTGGGACAACACAAAAAAGCAAAATCTTACATAGTTTTACACAAAACTCAAAATTGACTGGACAAAATCATTGGCACCATATTAAAACTGTGGATAAATAATTTAATTTCAAGCATGTGATCTTCGTTTCAACTCACCTGTGGCAAGTAACAGGTGCTGATGTAACCCAGGTTATGAATAGACATGTGTACACGTATCTTTATAAATATAAATAATCATTTATTTTAAGATTTATTATATAAATAGGTACATATGATTTAGTGTTAAGAATATAACACATCAGTAGCGAAAACTAGAGTGATTAGTACCACCTAGGGGCTAAATTAATTGGTGGGCTTAGAGACGAGATGTTTGCTGAGTCACGACACAATTTACTTGCGGTACCGTAGAGCCACTGGGTAGAGCACATGTAGAGACGGAAAATTAAGATAGCTAAGTGATAGCAAGTGATAGCGATGCTGTAGCCAACGTTATTTTAACTAAAGTTGTTGGTTTGGAAGAAATCTTTTGTTGTTGTTTTGATGCTGTGATAAGTGACATTAATTTTGTTTGAATATAGTTCTATTGAATTAACCACTTGTAAAGTGTGGACAGCTATTCGTTTTCTCGTGGTGAAGTGTGAACAGCTATCCGTTTTCTCGTGGTGGATTATGCTGGAGGATGTGTTTTTTTGTAATTCTTATTTGGACATACCAGACTATATTTTCCTAACCTGCATTGGACGGCGCGAAGGACATTTTCCGGTTAAATCATTTTTTTTGGGTATCATATTCACTTTTATTTTATAAAAGGACTCGACACAAGGTAACTAACATAAAGACGCTAATGTGGAAGAACTGTTACCGTACCATATTGTAATCGAATATAGCCTACCGCACTAGTTGTGTAGCGGTATGAAGGTTAGACTGTTTTTTGTTTTCTTTCAAGGCCTACTGTGAATGTATACTTTTGTTTTGTGAATATTAATACACGTTGTTGATTTAATACAGTAGGATATATTTTTTTTATTGATTTGGGGTGATTTAGAGTAACTTTTAAGTTCTATGCAAATTTTGCCAATCTCCTCTTCGTACCTAGATACCTTTAGAGACCCAGTCTGATATCACGGCCTGCGTGAAGGGTTACACTGACAATATATATTAAAAAAAAAAAGAAAACTGAAGCCATTTAGATTGTAAAAAAGTTGACTCAACCTTTCTGTTGTCTGCCTGTGTGTGCCACACCAAGCATGGAGACGAGAAACAAGAGCCGAGAATTGTCTGAGGACTTAAGAAGCAAAATTGTGGAGAAATATCAGCAATCTCAAGGTTACCAAGTCAATCTCCAGAGATCTTAAAGTTCCTTTGTCAACTGTGCGTAATATAATCAAGAAGTTTATAACCCATGGAATGTGGGAAATCTCCCTGGACGTGGACAGAAGAGAAAAATTTATGAAAGAATGCAACGCAGGATAGTTCCAATGGTGGATAAACAACCTCAGTCCACTTCCACACAAATTCAGGCTGTCCTGCAGACTCAGGGTGCAATGGTGTCAGCTCGAACCATACGTCGTCATCTGAATGAGAGGAAGCCCTATGGTAGGAGACCAAGAAGAACCCCACTTCTGACACAGAAGCATAAAAAAGCCAGACAGCAGTTTGCAAGAACATACCCGAGTAAGCCTCAATCCTTCTGGGAGAATGTTTTGTGGACAGATGAGACTAAGGTAGAGCTTTTTAGCAAAGCACGTCATTCTACTGTTTACAGAAAACATAATTAAGCCTACAAAGAAAAGAACACGTCAAATATGGTGGAGGTTCAAATATGTTTAGGGGTTGTTTTGCTGCCTCTGGCACTGGGTGCATTGACTCTGCAAGGAATCATGAAATCTGGAGACTATCAAAAGATTTTGGCCGTAATGTAGGGCCTAGTGTCAGAAAGCTGGGTCTGCGTCAGAGGTCATGGGTGTTCCAGCAAGACAATGACCCAAAACATACCTCACAAAGCACCCAGAAATGGTTTGAGACAAAGCGCTGGAGAATTCTGAAGTGGCCAGCAATGAGTCCGGATCTAAATCCCATAGAAAACCTATGGAAAGATCTCAAAATTGCTGTTGCAAGAAGGCACCCTTCGAATCTGAGAGACCTGGAGCATTTTGCAAAAGAAGTGTGGTCCAAAATTCCAGTTGAGAGGTGTAGGAATCTTGTTGATGGTTATAGGAAGCAATTGGTTTCAGTTATTTTCTCCAAAGTGTGTGCAACCAAATATTAAGTTGATGGTGCCAATGATTTTGTCCGACCCAATTTTTGAGATTTGTGTAAAATTATGTCACATTTTGCTTTTTTATTCTGCTTTTGTGTGTTGACCCAATGCACTTAAAGGAAATAAACGTGTGTTACATAACATTTGTAATTGCAACACTTTTCTTTGAGAAATGGTGCATTTTCTGGAAAAGTTCCAGGGGTGCCAATACTTTCGTCCATGACTGTATGTACATATTTTGAATACATTTGCAAAAATGTCAAACTTTTTTCACTTTGTTATGAGTTAGTTTTTTTATTGAATTTTGCGCTGTGAATAATTTCCGGATGCACTGTATATGATATTTTAAACATGAATATCCTTGCACTGACTGGTCTAAAACAGTGTTGGGTATACCGGTATATTTACACTAAATAACTTGGGGGCGCTGTGGAGTTTCTCTTGGCATCCCAATCGCCATCAAACATCATAGAAGAAAAATAAATTTCCTCTCAGTCACATGCAATTTAGGTTACTACAGTAATTTCTTGTAGCAGAATGGATTTAAACTTCCCAGGACAGTGTTGCTTGCTAGTAGATGGCAGATTGCTGCTATATTGATGTTTAAAATATTAGATAAGACACCTTTTAACTCCTTATATATTTCCAATAATAGCAAAAAATTAATGTTACGTGTTTTTGATTTCAAGGTGATACTAAATTAATTTGAGTTTGTTAATTTTTATATAGCACAGAATATATATATAAACTTGGGTATGATCGAAATTAGCGTCACATGCTGGAAGCCAAGCCGAACTTTATTCACCAAGTTTGGCTTGGCTTCAGCCGAAGCCTCGGTGAAGACCCAGGCGGAACCTACGTGGCATCTTGGCCGACCTGTGGTGCACCAGGGGTTTCAGCCATTACAGCCGAATGTAGTCATTCTGGACGGATGTAGCGAATAAGCGACAAACAACGGAAAAATATATTAGTCATTTGAGGTTTATTCCAAAGCTGTATAAGCAAACAATAAGCTGGTACATACATTTTTATCTTAGCACAACTAAACTCCTTTTGCACAATTCCGTCATATTTGCAATCTCAATACGCGCGAGAAATCCAAAAATAAGCTTCCTTGAACCAAATGTAGTTCCCACTCAGACCGGTCCTAGGAGAAACCAGTGCATGCAAAAGGTTCCTACGAGTGCACTGAACATGCACAAACCGGAATACATACGCTATCTCGGCTGCATTCTGACTGGAAGCGATGTCGTGCAAATACGCCTCAATCGGCGTCAAGGGGTTAAATCACCAACAATTTGGAACATCAAAGAGAAGGAAAATGTAAAATTAAGCTGTAAAGACAGCGTCATTTTAAAGATATTGGAAGAGCTAAAAAATACAAGCAGCCAGGTGTTACATACAATATGTAGCAGGTATTTATAGAGCAAGGGAACACACTGGAAGACTAGTGGAAAGTTAAAGAAAGAAAACAACAGGCTTTGCAGGAGAACCTAGTGAGGCCAGTTATCTCTCAAGGTCAAGCGTGTGGCACAGTGTGGTCTCGGTGACGTTGGCTCTGCTCGGTGACAAAGGTGTTGAGGCCTCATCACCCGGGGACTAAGGATATTGTGTGTCACACAATTGTAGGAATTAGACTGTCTTGTGCGTAACAAAGTGCTGATTCAGCAGGGAGCAGGGAAACAGATAGGGACAGCACTTTAACAAACAAACTGTTAGTAAACAAAAGATAGGCATGATGTGGGGGCATGAAGAGTGCGTTCACAGATACCTTCCCCAGCAACCACGCCCAGCAGGAGGAGAGAATGGAGGTGGGGCCCCAGG
Organism: Typhlichthys subterraneus; assembly: GCA_027564835.1. NCBI lineage: Eukaryota > Metazoa > Chordata > Actinopteri > Percopsiformes > Amblyopsidae > Typhlichthys > Typhlichthys subterraneus. The sequence goes on from JAODUH010003247.1 coordinate 9,015, forward strand.
ATTGGGAGAGACGCACAATCAACATCTGATAGGGAAAACATTGTCTAGAATATCATCAATGAGCCGAGAGACAGTTGGGGCCATTGTTTCCTCCTACTTCAACTCCATAAACGAACACGCTGGAACTGGGTGAGGAGACACCACCCAGATCCCAACAAAGCCTAAAGTGTTTTAGTCACCTCACTAGTGCCATACCACTAGTCTACACCTAACCAATTTTTGACCCAAACCTAAACTTAACCCTTAAAAAGCTTATGCAGTGGAGCTCTTCAAAAATAATTCATTCTATGTTCTATGTTGTGGTCCAGATAACCGGAAAGTAATCTACTAATTAATCAAATAAATATCTTAAAAAATGAGGGCTACAAAACACACTTTAAGTTGATAATTAAAAATTAATTAATTAAAAATAGTCTGATTCAGTTGCCAAGTTATTTTCATGGTTATTTTCAATCTCACAATCTCTTACAGTACGGCAGGAGATGAGATAATGCAAGACATTGACATTTGGTTTCTGTTTAAATATTGTTAAAAATGGTTATGGAAATGAATTGCATACACACTAAACTATCCTACCAATTAATATTATATTACTTCGCAAGTCATGCAGACAGAACTGTCACACAATCCATAATGTGCAGCAACGAACCATTCTAGGTCATGTTGCGTAGACAACGCACGTCACTGACAGATGCCTATGAATGTTTTGTATGACGTAAACACGTTAGTGCAAGCACTCCCGGAAGCCATAGAGAATGCATTGAAGAGCCTGCATAAAAAAAAAAAAAAAAGAAGAAAAAAAAAAAGATGTTAACATGAACGTATATGAGAGTGGTCAGGGCGATTTTCAGCCATACTGAAATCGCCCAAAAGGGGGCTGGAGCCTGGTTATTAGTACTCTACAAAACATTGGACGCCGATTGGATTAAGATATTTAGAGGCAGGACAGTCAGCTACCGTAGCATTGGTAAAGTTTGAAATTCCCTCCTCTCTCTTTCTCCCTTTGGGAGTTAGTCGCCCAATCGCCCTAAGGAACAAACCGTCCCTGTTTAAATGTGAACTAGGGTTGGGCCGATGCCATTGTCCATCTCCGATGGCTAACAGGCATCACAATGTGTTGCAGGAATTGTTATTTAACAAATAAAGAAGTGGTGAAAAAGTGTCAAAGCAGCATTCAGATCAAGTTATAAACATCTAGTGTAACACTGCGTAATACGCCTTTTCCGAGGCTTGCCGAATTGCGGTGATAAGGATCACTTTACTTCTCTCCTCTCTCTCAAACACACGCATGCAGATGCAAAATACACTTGTGCCTTGGCTGTATCACACCGTCTCGATGTCTACATAGATCTGGCAATGCAATCAATGCATTATGCTAACGCAACGCTAACAGCAAAAGGAAACAACTTTATAGTTTACTGCTCGGTGCTCACTCACTTTGCTGTAGACGATGGTGACTACAGTGATATTTTTTGAGATGATATGTGATATTACTCTGCATTCATTGTACTGCGTCATGGCAGAATCAGTGAAACTGGCTGGCAACTACCCATTTCGATCTAACAGTTTCAGTAAAACTGTAAAAAACACTTGAATTTATCTGTAAATAAAGAATGTCTCCGTTCAAGACAGGTCTGACGATAATTTACCTCTGTAAAGTGCAGTGGCGTTTTGATTGGTTTATGAATAGAGGGGCAAATGTTTGTAAATAAAATGTACTTCAATACACAGCTGAGGCTATTACGGGCTATTAACACAGGAATACAAAGTACTGCACTCTCTTGAAGCAATGTACTGACGGGGGGAGGGGGGAGTTACAAAAGCACATGTGCTAAAAGTAGGTATGGGTTTGGTAGGATATTCATATGTTACCAGCATGCTTCATTTGTGAGATAGTTACACAGTTGGGAGGGAAGGTCTCTAGCCAGGTTAAAACATGTAGACGATACAGACTTCAATCACAAGAGCAAAAATGCTATATGCCACCCAGTGGAAAAAATAATACTAAAAAGAAGGCAAACATTGTAATTGTGCCATACATAATGGCTCTAACAATTTATTTTGTGGTAGACCTTTAAAGGCAAATTCTAAGTACTGTAGCCACATGCAGGCCAAAATAGCACAAGACTCTTAACATCTGAGTCAACAAAGAACACTTTAAAAAGGCCACACAAATCAATCTGCCAAAGTTGTACCATAATAACAATAATAATAATAGCAAATGCCATTTCCAATCGCCTTTTAAGAAACACATGTCACCTCACAACGTTTAAACAAAATATAGGCCTAATCAGAGTATGATCACAGGCGCAATTGGACCATCACAAAAAAGCAGGATGACACCCACCAAAAGAACTAAGGGCTTACTTATAGAGAAAGGCAGCACGGTGATTTTTCCTCATGGCAAACTTCTCGATGACTTTAAGGATGAAGTCATGTAGCTGCTGGATCAGGTGGCTTTCGATG
>JAODUH010003248.1:0-34285 GCA_027564835.1 Typhlichthys subterraneus
TTTTTATTGTTATTGGCCGCCCCCCCCCCCCCCCCCCCCCTCCTGACCCACTCACCGCACCTTTCAGGTTCACTTAGAGGAAGAGAATGCCAACTGTGATTTGCATACAAGCCTTTCGCTCCCCTTCAACTGTTCCAATGGTGGACAAAACTGTCTACTTGAGTCGCCCCTGTATTAGACCCAGTGTAATTGGGGCTTCGGTTCATCTTGTGCGCACACACCCCCGGGATATATGTGCATGCCCACGCGTGTCTTTCGACAGGCGTCAGAGGTCCGGGGGCAGCAAGGAGCAGTCCATCTGTCTTGTGCAATGCTATCTAAAAAGGTTTGCACTGAAGGCGACAGAACCAGGTTGTGGCTTGTTTTAAATGATTTCTATTCACTAAAACTAGTTAGGATTAAGGGTTACGCGTTAGAGTGGAGGGTACGGGGCTAAGGTTTCATCGTGGCTCCATTACTTTGATAGAGACGTTGTATAGAGAGCTTTATCTTCTTGTTCCCTCCACCTGAGTAAAGTAGCTAAGCCTGAACACTTCATGGATCTGACTGATGCCTTGCTACGCCTCTACATGAAATCACACTCACTTCTACTGGACCGTTGCATTGACGGCAGAATCTTTTCTGGCTTCATCCCTTTTGCTGCGTTTAGCACGCCTTCAGCAATCTATCATGCTTTATGTTCAACATCTTGTATGAATATAGCATTTACAAAACACCTTTGTGTGGCAGCAACTACAATCATCTCTGATTTATGCAACGGTTGATTGCTATGGATTTAACCATTGCCATAAAGATGTGTGGTGGAGTGAGACATGATGAGAAATAGATGTGAGATGCCGTAGGCTCTGCTGATCTGTTCTGGATACCATCCCGTTTTCTTAATGATAATGTGGCTATATAGCTTGATGGTTGATCATATTTCCCACTGCCACTCAGCTGTGCATTGCTGTGCGGCTGTATCATAACCCCTCACCTCTTTAAAACGTTATTTATTAACCATCTACATTATCTGAATGATTATACTTTACATTCATACCTCAACTCTGCAAATGTTTTCTGAAGGAATGACCAAAAGCAGCTTTTTTCTTCTCTCCATAAAAAGCATTTTGTCACTGGGGATCTGAGGCTAATGAACTGAAATAAGTCTTGTGAAAAGTGTTATGATGTTGTTATTTCATCCCATATCATCATCTATGTACAGGCACTCTCCATTTTACACTGCTTTATATCCACTTTACCCTGTTGCTATAAGATGTCCACTTCAAATATGACATATTGTGCATTCAGACATTCTCTTCTGCATACCACTGTTGTAATGCATTGTAATTTGAGTATTTGTCACTTTCCTGTCAGCTTGAACCTATCTGGCTATTTTCATCTGACCTCTCTCAATAACAAGGTGTTTTCACACAGAACTGCTTCTCGCTGGATGATTTTTGTTTTTCTTAACATTCTCTGTAGACTGATCCCTGAAGATCAGCAATCTGGCATCAACAATTATTCTGCGGTCAAGACATGTACAGATATTATTCATTATTTATTTGTGTTTGTTCTACACCTCTTGTGTCCCCATGTGTTGCCCTAGAAATATTTGCATTAGTGAGCAGGTGTAGAGGCATTTTGTATAGCTGTTGCCTGTATTTTATGTTCAATTAACTGAAATGGCAGTGTTTAAATAACAGGCAGCAGTTTTTTTGGATTGGATAATTGGATGTGTCAGCATGGCTGATTAAAAACAAAGCAATTGTTTGTGGTCTGCCATGCCCATGAAACGTAGCAAACTAATGTGAAAGTAAGTTCAAGAACGTTTTTACACAACTTAATGCTCAGTTTAGTTGTGAATGTTCACTTAACATAGGCCAAGGCCTAGAAATACTGGTGAATACAATAAATACAATTAAATGCAATTAATCAGTGTGGGAGAAAGTAAGTGAAAAACAAGCAGAGATCAGAAATGGACTAGAATTAGGGCCAATACATAAAATAAATCAAGTTTAAGGATGACAACGGTTATAGTTATGCTAAAAATGGGGGGAAATCAGGTTCTCATACTTGCTTTTATTTAGTTTAATCATTACTGCTATCTTCGTTTGCTTCCTTTTCTCCTCTCATCAATTTTATTTCCACAAGTATTACATTTGTTTTGCTGTTTACCACTGTTGTAGGAGGAAACATCACAGCATAGCAGACTCAGACTATGTGTTCCTGTGTTTATTACATGACTCGTGTCTGCCTTCCTGCCTTGAGCAGATCAGAGTTAAAGCATTTCCTCACACAGAGGACTACAGCCTTGTGCTGCAGAGGTCTGAGACTGCCTAGAGAACTTGTACACAGCTCTGTGGTACCAAGGACAACTCTTCACACATCTGGAGCCTTGTCGTCTCCTTCAAAAGACAACGAAATCAAGAAATGCAATCTTGGAGAGATAATCAGCAAAAGAGACAGAAATGCGTGGCAAAGTGAAACAATTTACTCAAATAAAAATAAGAACACATTCGCAGTAGTCTTATCAGTGAAGGAGATGGAAAACATTAGATTTCCCCTTTACCTCCGGTGGAATATTTCGCAATGGTCCAGGGTGCAGGGAACTTGAACAGGCTATCTCTTCAGCATAACTGGCCTCCAAAGAGGAACAGAGAATCAAAGGTAGATTGGATTTTCTGGTAGAAGAACAGCAGAACACCCATCATTAGGCCTCCACCGAGCCTCTCGAATTGACTGTGAAATGTGCCCACTTGGAGGAAATGGGTCATTTGTATGGGGACATTGCAAGGCACAGCAATTTAGCTACACAGAAGGGTAGATTTGGACGATAATTGAAATATGTATATATTTATATATTTTAAAACAGTGGTGTGAAGAGTTTCTTCCTCACTATGCTGACAAACAAAAGTAGATCACGTTCTGAGGATATTTACTGTAAGTAAAGCAAATAATCTAATGAGGTGTGCAATATTATGAGCCAAACCATTACTACACAGGCTCTGTACTGAAGTGCTAAATATACAAAATGAAATAACAGTTCAGTCATTCTTGCATCATGCTCAAATCAAAACAGTATCGCTCCGCGGTCCTCCGCGGGCAGCCCATGTGAGATTATAATATTGTAACTTTTGATGCTTTTATTATTTGTTCTTTTATTTTCATTACGTGTACAAGCCACACTCTACATTTATACTGTATATGCGTTACCGTTGTTACTACTAATTTCCTGGCCAATAGAGGGCCATGTATAAAATCATATCAGACACGAGATGTTAACAGAAGAAGGAAGCCGGAAGAGGTAATTTTTACGTTCCTGTTCAGGGAACCAAAATGAGTTTCTATGGTGTGGCTATATAAGGGGGAGAGGGTGTGGTTAGCGGGGCTGAATTCTCACTCTCACAGGACTTTGTTTCTGTGTGGATGTTTTTCAGACCACGGCCGTGGCAAATTGTAACTTTGGACTTATCATAGCATTTTATTAATACAAGATATATTATTAGAAGCCTACGTGTGGGTGTCCTTTATTCCTTCTGGCTAAATTAGATCACGACACCCATCACACGTTGAAATGCATTGTCAAGCAAAGCGTAGTTCTACGGCTTTGTTGATATGAGCGGTGTTCACCGCTTTGTTTATGTTCCACTGTGTGGAAGTATCATATTATTTTTTAAACATGCACAGAGAACGCGATAGCGAAATGCTAGGAGATATTTGTTAAATTTGACAAAAAGTGTATTTGCTTACATTTAGCTGACTTTTAGCTGACAAGCTAAAAGTAAGCCATGTTTTGGCAGCAGTCAGAAGTGTGCTTCTTCTTACAGTAAGGGTGAGTCTATCACAAAGTGCAGCACTCCGCTGCCTGTAGTGACCAAGAAAGAATCCCAAATCCCATTTTAAACACTTAAGCCATCCCCACTTAGCTTGAACTTGCTGCCTTAGCATTAATGAGATGTGAAGCAGTGCCCACTCAGCTATCCAGCGGTCATTTGGCAGCTTTCTAAAAGCCCAGGTGACACTGAACATTAGCATTATATTACATGCAGGCAGTAAACCGTTGCTACTGTAGGTTGCCCTGCCGCTACAAGCTAAACAGCAGAGGTGACTATCAGATGGGCAATTCATGTACTGTAAGTGACGCGTGCAGTCACTTGGTGGGCGGCGCTGGTTTAGAAGCAGCGCGTTTGCACCATCCGCCAAGATTTATTTGAGGCTCTGGGCTCCCTGTCGTGGCACACATCAAAACAAAGCTTTATTGTGCTGTCTCTGTTTACGGCGTAATTACAGAAAGGATTTATGCCACTGCTGTCGGCCAGCTTTGCCTGAAGCGTCCGTGTCCTTGCAGAAAGGCCGGCTGCCGCACACCTGGCACAGCGGGGAGAACAGATTAGAGGAGCATATGCAGCAGTTACTGAGCTGCCTCTGCAAACGCTCACCCCTGGGATGGCCAGTAAAACAGTGCAGTGATTCAATCACGCCTTAACGCATATAGGCTACTGTAGCCCACATAGTGCGCCCACACTCGGGTACTCGGCTAAAAATGAATCGCTGACCACCAAACCCATTTTCGGCAAAAGAAAGCATTCTCATATAAATTCACGACCTCGCCCCTCTCTCTCACTCTCTCTCTCTCTCTCTCTCTCTCTCTCTCACTCTCTCTATCTCTCTCTATCTCTCCCCCTCCCCCCTTCCCTTCAGACAGGAGCTGAAGACGGATCCGTCAGCGGTGCAGCGAGCTACACAGGCGAGCAGCCAGGAGCTTTAGCGCAGGAAGCTCCAGGATGCTGATAAAGAGGAGAGGCCACTTAGAGCACAGAGAGCTACCAGAGGGTCAGGGCAGGGGGCGGAGAGAATAAAGATTCACCATTAAGGCAGAGGAGCCTCTGTGCTAATGAAAAGCCCCGAGCCACCATCATGTACTTCACCTCGTCTAAATAAAGTATTCTACCGTGATCCCGCATTCATTCAACACTACGCCATTCCTAAAGGATGGCACAGTATGATAATAAAACAGTTTTTCTTCCTCTATTCTTTTTACAAGAAGCATTTTAACGTGCTATCTGCTATCGATTGCTCTCACCCGTCGTGTCCATTTGTCTTGTTCTCTGGCAACGAGCATTCCTGCGGATCTTGGACTTATTGGTCAGCAGCGTTCCAACGAATCACTTTCAGTGGGTGTCTGGGAAATATGGGCAACTTAATGTTTTTCTCTGGCAGGCTGTCTCGGGAGATTGCAGTTTTAATTATCTACCCCCTCACTATCAAGCAGAACTGTTTAGATGTTAAGGTGGGTTCTGTTTAGCTTCCAAACTGAGCTGTCACACATAGTCATGTAAAACATGACTTTCTGTGAAACAATCGCTATTCATTCCTCTGAAAGGCTGCAGTGGTTGCTGGGATACTAATGCAGGCGGATCCTGTTTTAGGCAGAGGTGCACAGCAGGGTACTGCTTCATGATGAAGTTGTACACACCATACATCTACCAGAAAGCAAGACTCCATGTCCTGCAGCCAACCCCTACTTTCATCCTCTCCAGGAATAATAGTCCCCTTTTAAACCCCCTTATGGGTCTGACCTTTTCCACCATACTGAATGTGCAAATTATTCTTCATTTTCTTCGACAGAACATTTTCTTTCTCCCTCTTACACCCTCTCCTAGCTCGGAAAACATAAGGCAGTATGGCGGCGGGATGCTAGTCAATTGGAAGGCCGCCGAGCCATACATCATGTTTCCAGTGTATGGATTTCTAATATCTCGCTACAGTGGTCAAGATGATGTAATAGATATGGGCCCTGAGTACATATCAAAAAGCTGCTTCTACTGTATATTCGATATGGCCAACTAGAGACATATGATCAGATAATTAATATAGATACATTTATATACCATGGAATATAGTGTGTCATTTTTATTGCTGAGTTAATTAGGATAAAGCGCAGTGGAGATTCATGCTGAGTTTATATAGCAATAGACAAGTGGAATCTTTCTTCGACTTCAAATATCTATATTACATCTCAGTGGACTGATGAGAAGCACTTAAAAGAGATCTCTGTATAATTAAGTAAAAACATTAGCTTGTTGCATGTAGTTTTTCCTTCACTTTTAGCTCCAAGAAGCATTTCGTTGCGGCAGCTTGTATATTGTTCTAGACCTAAAGGTCATAATTCATGAATGTGTCCACTAGATTACACGTTCAAAGACATTCTTGGTTCAAATGCTGGCTAACTGTGGGTTAGATGAGGAGGTGAGAGAAATGTTTTCAACAAGAAACTTCAATGTATGCGTCTTCCAATTTCATAGTTAGGAACATGGAAAGAGTTCACTTGCAGCAGCTGTTTTAGATTGGATGCTTCCTAACAACGCGTCTCCTTTACTCCTCTTCCCAGGCTTTTTTCCTTGTTCCATTGGCAGATTTATTTACTTATTATGAGCAAATATGACCTTGTATTCATAATTTGTTTACTTATTTTTGAAGAGCAATTTTTTTGCAGTGAATACATGCTTTTACATCACGACGTTTGTTTTGCTGTAAATTGCATATTTTATATAATTGTGTGATGGTATATTATGGCCATTGTAAGTACAAAAAAATAAAATATGGGTCTGGGGGAGGGGGGGTAATGAAAGTATTAAATTTGCTAGAAAAAAATAGTCATACTGTACATTTGTGAGTTTTTTCTCTAATCATCTTAACTTTGAGTGAAGCTTTATACCAGAAAAGCCTTTAAACAGGACATCTCCCTGAGTGAAACCTCACGTATTTTAAGGCATTACATACTGTAAAGTGAAACCAGATGTTGGACATATATAATGAATATACTGTCCAGGCCTCTCAGGTCGAATGGAACCAAACATAGAGCCTATAGTCATCATACTTCACTTTGCTGGGACCAGCCATGGGACCAACTCACTAACAATCTTACATCTTTAAATCAAGACTCAAAACTACAGTTTTTAAAGGCCGATAGTTGAGCAATGACTTGGATAATCCAAACTTTTTTATATATACTGTATATATCTTACTGTTGCATTTAATTGTATTTAATTTTTTATTAAAACCCTTCTTATTGAATTTATTTTATTATTCAATTATATATTATTTAACATATTATAAATATCTTATTTGTAAAGCACTAAAGTGCAGAGAAGACACTAAGTATGAAATTGGTTACCGTACAATATATACACTCTATAAAGTTGCCTTGCCTTACTTTTATTAGCAGTTATTTTGCATAATGCAGTGTGCAGACCTCAGCACATTTCACAGTAGTTCAGCTCAGCTATATCACACTGTAGTTCAGGAAAAGACTGATGTTAATAAATACATACTGTTTCATTTGGAGTGGATTTTTGAATGCTTAATATGCCCCAAATCATGGATTTACTTTATAGCACCGTGACAGTGCCAGGTTGCTGGGGAGGGTAGGAATGGAACATTACTCGACGCCTATGGGCTGGAAAAAGTCTTCACAGAGGTCAATGGTGGTCGGTGTTTGGCATTGAAAGACATCACATGCCATAATCAAGCTAACTTGCTGTACAACATAACTGCAGCTCAAGACATGAATAGGCTGTATAGATTACATTCAGAGTCTGAACATAGAAGAGAGACAGAGAGACCTATGGGGAGGATTAGATTTGTCCCAGCTCCCACAAGGTGCTTCTGTTCACGGGAATTCCATTAACAACGATTAAAAAGCAATCGCGCTAAACAGCTTGTGTTCCAAATAAACACTAGGTGCCATTCGGCGGACACCTCCCTCCATTTTCTGATGAGCCGGGAGGGCTGATGTGTTCACCATACTATCGCAAAAGCACTTGTAATCACCATTATATGTGTGCGTGTGTTGAACAATGGAGGGTAAATGATCACAGATCAGATCCTGGCTGGCTCCAATAACTTCACCAACTTAAAAGTGCTTCTGTATGACTTTCTGCCACTATATATATATATATATATATATATATATACAGTATATATATAGTCTTACAAGATTATAGCATCTCAGTTCAAACCAAAGGCTCCGTGGACCACAGACTAACATGTATGAACGGTTGGAACAGCTATGAATCAAAGAACAGAAGGAGCTTGGATTTCAACACACACAGAGGGAGTGTGATGTCATTATTTGCTCAGCATGCAATAACTTGGCTGTATCTTCATATTCTAAAGGAACATGAAACTAATTTTCCTCTGGTGTACAGTACAGTATATTACAAAACTAGCCTGAGAGGTTTTATGCATTTAATGAAGGTTTAGTGAAATCAAAAGCCAACACCTGTACTCTTATAGACACCAGCAACTAATCAAAGACAACTCGACTTACAAAGAACTGTTTTCAAACCAGCACTATGTTCTTCTCTGACAATTTTCAATAATGTATCCACACCGCAATGGAGCTGATTTGATGACTCAGACACAGAGGCGTGAGGCAGGAGTTTAATGCAGTGAAACCAGAGGAAAACTAATGGATGGGCAGGAATTTAGGAGACCAGGTTATACATCTTTCATGCTCGCCTAAGCACGAGCAAATTTGAATATCTCTGATATGCTATTTATGCTCATTGCAGCGGCACGGACTCACATGGGAACAGAAAGATAGAGAGATATAAGATATATGATGCGTGCGCGTGTGCGCGAGCGCATGTGTGTGTGCGTGTATCTTTCAGAGTATGTTTTTTGCTATGCCTGTGTGTGTGTGTGTGTGTGTGGGGGGGGTGGAACAATCCTGGAAGGGACAAAGACAGAGATTTATCATTTTGGTTAAGGAGTTTAGGCACAACCAGAACGAACTACTGCATAATTTAACTGAGGATTCATTGGAACTGAAATGCCATCATAATAAAACCGTAATGAACATTAAATTATGGCTGTGTCCGGAAAGTCCTCCTGCGCAATACATTGTCAGCACTTTGATCAGGACACTTAGAATATTGAACAGAATAGTTTACCAGGATGCTGTACTGTACTTAACATCCACATTTGAAGACACAGCATCCACAGCACTGCATGGAGGGGCTGAGAGCTACAGTTTGAACAACTCATTTTGCAATCATGTAGACACAATAGACACCAATAGAACAACACAAATACATGTAACTAACTAAATATAATACATTAGATTGCAAATAACCTACTGCATAACTATTACTTAAGAACTTATTTGTTAAAAAAACATCACACATCCATAAATAGCCATTTTTGGAACTTAAGCTATGTAACGTGAATTGTAAAGGCAAAAATACACCATGTCGGAAATGCAGGGGGATGCCTGCCTAGTCTATAATGATATATTGATCTGGTATATATTGATGTCAGGTTAAATGCAAGTGGGAGGCAGTGGTCTTTTACAGTACCATACTGTAAGTGGCAATCTGGCCAAACGAGTATACTCACAATTTTTAGACATGGCGAAGATTGAGAGGAAGATTTGTCTAGCAAAATGTAGTTAGAGCAGCAGTTAGAGCAACAGTTACATTCTGTCAATGACTTTGAATATTTTGACTTGAATTTGTAGTTTTAGTTCCAGTCTTAAAACAAAATTGGTTCTGTATCTCTGCTGCATTGGCATTACACTAACTTTTAACATGACATGCAGTGGCTGTGATAGTACAATAATTGCAATTACAGAAGTAGGTAATTTAGTGACTGTAATCCAAAGCAAGTTACATTTAGCAGGGACTTACATCTTGCACAAGGATGCTTACAGGAATATCTGGGATGAAACCCAGGACCTGTTGGCTAGGAGTTTGTAACCCTAACTATATACTAATAACATGCAACTGACAGGGATGTGCAGTGGTCACAGTCTGTACACTTCTGTAACCATCAAGGTATCAGGTGAGAGTGAAATGCTAAGAACAAGCTCATGTTCACATTTCTAAGAGAGGTGGGTGTTCTTGAGATATCATGACTTGAGATCATGATGAGATTTTCATCCAGAGAAAATTGGGCAGTGACCGCTGTTCTACAGGAAGGTCAGTTCACCACTAGAAAGCGCTGAGAGGTTTAGACTGGATCTACAGTAGTTTATATTAACCTGATATGTAAAAACATGAATCTATTGTATTTACCCTCTCCAGCACCATGTAAATAATATATTGGTTAAACGTTTTGCAGATTACTAATTTAAGAGATTAAACAGCTGGGCACAGTGTTCACATTTATGTACAATGTTCAAGTACAAGTATAATCAATTATTATCATACAGTGGAAAAAACAAACTTTCCTTATTCTGCATAATGTAGTATTTGCACTATTGGTAGCTGATCACATCAATACTGCATTTGTTATGAACATTTATTTTATAACGTGTGTTATGAGAATAGGTGATCAAATAAGGTACAGATGAGAATGCCGTGATACAGGAAATGAACGTACTGTAGGAGGTCTTTCTTGTAACAGATTTTACTTTCAATGAGTCTTTGACCTGCTTATTTATATATACAGTATATATATATATATATATATATATATGTGTGTGTGTGTATACAGTAAATGAAATGTATACAGTATATGTATATGTATATATAGGCAAGTGAAACAGGTGAGGGGATTAATGGACGAGGCTTTAATGGAAGGGACATTCACCCAATGGAGAAAATAACCAGCATGTAAAATCCTCTCTAATGTCTATTGAAGTACATGTAGACACATGCCTGGCGTTCTTTATTAGGAACCATTTACTCATTGTTTGGTTGTTCCCTGGCATCCGCCCACTTCAGGGCTTCTTTATAATTTAGCTCAATATTGATCTGGGTTGCTAATTCGTATAATTGAGTCTTGATGGTTGTACGTTTAATGAGGCTGGCTGCAGTCACAGCTGCCCTGGCTGCTGAAAGAGAGAGGTGCAAAAGAGAGATAGAGGGTGGCCTTGGCATGTAGTGGCTGTGACTTGTATGCTGCTTGAAAGATAGCTGACACATTTCCAGCTGTTATGATCACACTGTCATATCTGAATTGTCATCTGCATTGCTCTGTCGAGAACACCCAGACTAATAATTTCCATATACAGTATATGAAAATGATTATTTCCTATGCAGGGATTCAGTAGGGAAACATGCAATATACAATATATTGGAACCAAAGAGGAAAATGTGTTTTGTGCTTTTTGCAGGAATAGAGCTGACATCTTATACTGGCAACGCATATAGAAGCTGTTGTAAATCAGTTGTAAATCAAGCTTAAGACTTTGGCTATTTGCTGTGAAGGTGATATGAAAACATTCAATATTGTATGTCTACAACTCAAATGTCGGGTTTTATTTGAATCAAGCTTTATTTTAATGAAAAAGACTCCCTGCCAGGATTGGTTTCCTTTGATTTAGAGCTTACTACTAGCCTGGTGTAACCAGACCCAATATTCACTTTGTAAATATGGTCTGGTCACACTTCATTGGGAAGCCTTAACAGTCGTTGCCTCTGATTAATTGGGATGATACACGATATTATTGCGATGAAAATAGTGATGATAATTGTATTGTGGTGAATGTCTATTATCGTGATAATCATATCCTCAAATAAGTATGAATATTTTCACAAACTAAGCTGTGAAAAAAGATGTGTTGCTCACTTGTGCGGTCCAATTGTGTTGATTTACTCATTTATTTATAGCCTGCGTCTTTCTAGTCAATCACCACCATGGCTGAAGGCTCGGCTTGCCCATTATGTCCCCACATAAAAAATATATATTGTTTTGTTGGAATACTGGTTTCAAAACAATAAATCAATCTGTGTATGTAAATAAATATGTGTCATGATAATAAAAATGATGGTTTCTTAACACAATTTAAGATGTAAACGTGATTACAGTATTTGTTTTAGTGCCATTTCAAGAGTTTAAAAACAATATAATAAATAATTGCGATAATATCGTCTATTGCAATTATATTGGCCAAGGTAATTGTGACATGAATCGTCCCATGCCTAGTAGTTCCAATCGGCATTGCTACAACTGTTAAGACCGATCATCTAGCTCTACCACCATTTTGAAACACGCTTGACTTCATCGCGCTTGCCCATCCTGACTGGTCCACCAACAGGGTGGCTGTGAAAATGCTAGGTTTCTTTTAATGTACAATATGGAATCTTTTTGTGCATGTAAATGGTTTGCAAAGTTTAGTTACAAAGCTCAACGTACACTCTAGATTGAGTAAATCTGCCATAGAAAAAAATGTTCTCAGCTGCCTTCCAGCATTATATTTTCCTTCCATCGTTACATGGTGATGCAATCATGTAAGACAATTCTTATTGTCTTTCTACCCCCAAGCAATGATCATGCTCCAGTCTAGCTTGTGATGGTGGATCTTGCCTATCAACTTGTTCTCCCTGACATTTGAGATGGAACTCAAATTGATAGAGCCGACCGGATGCCATTGTAATAACAGCTACAGTGGTGTGTACACCTGTTCAGTTGAAGGGTCTGTGGACAGCAAGATAGGGGTGGAACTGTTTTAGTTCTGTGTTTACAGTTGACCAATAGAAAACAGTGGGTATCCTGACCAATCAGAGCACACTGGGGTCATTGGGAGGGGAAGATTTAAAGACACAGGAGCTCTAACAGAGCATTTACAACAGAGGGTGAATAAAGATATATACTGTATGAGAAGAGAACTTTTTTTTTGAACATTGAAACATACCCACAAACCCAGAATTAAAAGTATGAGCAATAAACATTTGCATAATAGGGCCCCTTTAAAACTAGCTGACTCCTGTAAAGTGTCCTCCAGCATTCATTCCAACATTCAGCTCAATAACACCTCTCCTGGTTCCATACCAACATGGGACAAATTCTATTTTCCTCCCATAAGAGTCTCATATTCCACTATCATCTGGCACAAGGTCACCTTGTCCTCAAAGATGACAACAAGTTGCACTTGGCCACTGTGCTGAGAGATGCTTTGCTCTACATTTGGAATCAAGCTCAGGGACCCACCCGTGAGAGCGTCTTTACCAACACAACAGTATATGGCAGGGGAAGTTACTGCTGCTGAATTACTGCCAGCGCACACACACACATGCACACGCACACACACGTGTGTGCACTCACACATACTGTACTTGGAAACATGACACTTTTGCACAATTGCATGCACTCAGACACCCGCGATCACCAAGCACACACACACACTCACACACACACAGACATAAAGCCACCTTATGTTCCCCAGTTGGTATTTTGCTTGTTCATGTGTAATTAATAATAATATTCAATAATAATAATAATACTGTGACTTTTATTTCAAGTACCTAAAGCTTCAGTACTCCTGTCAGAGAAAGTTAACAGCAAAACCAAGTGGAAAAGCAATGACCCTCGCTCTAGATCGGGGTTCTATTCATTTTTGACATTCAGTGGGGTTGCAGTGTGTGTGTGTGTGTGTGTGTGAGAGAGAGAGAGAGAGAGAGAGAGAGAGAGAGAGAGAGAGAGAGAGAGAGCACCACCTCGTAGCACCATTTAGATTACTTTCACCTCATCAGCCCACACATGGACGGCTTGGGGAATGGGGACATGTTCTTGTGAGGATAAATGTTTCCTTTGCATTGAGACTGCGGGTGTGTTTGGCTGGTTGCGGGTTTGTAGGGAGTGAAGGGACAGGGTTTGGGGGGAAGGGGGGGGTGCAGTCTCTCTGGGGGCGAGTGACATTAACAATGAAAAAGCAAGGGAGAACTTTTTGTGAGAAGTGGAGAAATTGAGAAAAACAGATGGATGCCGCACAATCCAAATGTGTCCACGGATATCTAGGCAATCTTTTGCCATTTTTATAGAGATAACACATACAATAATAACCCAAGGGAAATGCATAAAGTGTGCTATGCCTGGCAGACGAACATGTGCCGCATTGGAACCATGACAAAGGCACCAGCAGTGGAAAAGTCAGCTCTATACTCAGTAGAGGTATATGTTTCTCTATAGCATTGGAAGTCATTGCTGGATGAATTGTGAGTTGCTGCTATACTGTAGCTGAAGAACTGAGAAAGGATGAAATGACCATGATTTGTGGTACCTCAACCCTATATATTGACATTTAACAGCTGATCTATTGAATAGCTGTTACAGTATCGTACAGTAGAATCTCTCAAATGTTTTATTCAAAACAAATGCTCCAAACACATAGATTAGAGGTAGAGCTTTGCCACAAGAACAACAGGGCTTATACGAAATGTAATTGTTACTCAGGGAAACTATTTAGCTTTTTGTAAACTCCTTGTAGTTGCTTTAACAACCCTTCAATTGTGCTTTAAGTGCTTTCAGCATTCCCAATTTTGAAAAGCAAAGCGATTGCGTGAGAGTGATTGCATGATTAAAATGTTTGCAAGAGGGTGCTACAGACCTACAAGGTCACAGGCAAAACCAATTCGAGGCTGTCAATCATATTGTGTTCAGTGAGCAAAAGTCACATTTTCCTTGGCTCACTTGAGCCGCGCTAACCTATAAACGTTGCCGGGCCTCTTGGTGGCTGTCCTTAGAAAGCAGGAAAGAGGCAGATGACTGAAAAATATGTTGGAGATATTGTATATTTTTATATGTTTTCCATTCCACTTATTATGGGAACTATGGGAATATTGTATGTCTTGAGCTGAACATTGATTGGGTCAGCGGGCACCATGGATACAGAGAGAGACCAGTAGGAAGGCACTACAGATAGACAGATAGACCGCATTTGGGGCATATTGTGAATATCGATCAATTTATACTGCTGATTACAAGCATTGATTCAAATTAATTTCATTAATGATTATTGTATGTTCAAACTGCAGTACATCTTACTAAATCGGTGAGTGACTTTATTGTGCATATGGATAGGGATTATCTTGGTGCAAATCTTGTGTATATTATAGTCTCAAAGGAGTGCCTATCCAATGGGCTAGTAATACATCTACACAAAAGAATGTATAAAATGCTGTAAAAGAGGCACCAGAAAACTCTGATCCCAGTATTATGATTCGGATCCCAGAAATATTTGATCTGAAAAAAGTGTACTTTTTACTTATATTTTTTCATTTTTTTATTTTTTATTAATTTCTTTGTTTCTCTATGAAGAATTTCATTTAGCTCTTATACAGCCCTTGGCTTGCTGATATATTCATAGAAAACAATAAGATTTCTTCCACATGCATGCAGTCTGGATCTGCAGCAATTTATTTCCTTTGGTTTTGTGGTATCTACAGAAATGTAATCTGTGTGTCTGTATTAAAATTCATGAGGACAGATAAGAAAGTGTTTTCATTAGCGCGCGATTTTGATGCTGGTAGTATAAAAGTGAAAGGCTAAATGTATGAAAACTTTTGGCACGTTCTAGTATTGTCTCTGAGGTTGGGAAGGTAAGATCAGAAAGGTTGAGGTTGTTCCCAGCTTAAGATTTATTGGATTGTATGTGTGTTAACCTTAACCTGACAGAGGTGCAGGAACATGCTGTTGACAGTATCTGAGATTAATAGCACTGGACAGCTGTTATGGTGGACAGTAGCCCTTTGAGTCAAGGATAGAGTTGTTACTTTTGAGTAACCACTCCCAACAGGTCAAACAATCATGTGAAACAAAAGCAATCAAAGGCTGAATTTGAAAAGTTCATTGTAACCTTGCTATACTGTAGATATATTGTATAAAATATATAATATGCTGTAGCTACAGTCTAGAGCTCCATACACTTTCCAGTTTTAGCAGTTTTGTTGGCATATACATTACTGTATAGAAATCACCAACATCAATTTGACAAATATTACACCAAAATAATGGTGTGATATTTATATTAAGGCTTTATGAGAACAAATGTCTTTAATGAAACTGTAACAAATAGCAAATGGCAAAGTCTGAATCATAATTGCATTTACTCAATCATCAATACTTAGCAGACAATTGCTGTTACATGTCATAAGGGGCAGGTTTGAGGTAACGCTGGTCGTATCAAGCAGCGCCCGAGATGGGCCTGCTCTGGAGTGGGACCAAAGTGAGCTGGCCGGCCAACATGAGCGGATGTCGCCTACTGAGTCCCTGACTGACTGCCTGACCGACCTGGTTAAAAAGCACATGCGTGGCGGTAACACACCAATAGCATGAAACTCCAGAGAAGAAGACAGTTACATTTGAGCTAGTTTGAGTAAATACAATACAGGATGCTGCATTTACAGGTTTTTGGATTTACAGGCTCCAATCCATAGAAACTGCATTTCTATGACCCAGTGTGTTACAGTGTTCTATGCCTATGGAAAAATATGGACTACAAGCTGTGTGAGTAATATGAATAGATTTTGGTGGTCATTAGCCTTACTGAGTCCCTTTTTATACTATTATCGTCCTTCCACTCGTAAACTGCATGTGAGTCAAATTTACCATTCGCGTTTGTATTTTTGACGCCAAAACGACTACAACTTGACATCAGGCTGCTCGGTCCGGCTGAACTAGGCTTGCCTAGTTTTTCTTGTTTCAGATGAATTAGCCAAGCTGTTATGGAGGTTAACTTTTGAAAAAGTTGGAGTTTAAATCTGAAAAGTAAGATAGTTTATATTTTACTTTGGTGCGGAAAACAAAACAGCCTATTAAATTAAAAGCAAAGGATCAGTGCATGACCCCACCATCAACCACTTCATCAAAAATGAAAGGCGGAGGAAAGAGTGGACATAAGTGGTTTTCCAGTAATGTAATCATCAAAATGTAAGTTATTTAAAAAATGATCGTCTGCCATGCCAATTGTGTTCTGGCCGCTGCTGCCATTATTTAGTATGTTATTATGGTTAATGGCATTGTGCAGATTTACATTTGGTGTAGACAATCTGTAGGCTAAATTGACCAGTTCTGCGGCCATTTACCGTGCATGTAATGCTCATGTAACTAACCGAAAAGGCCTACTGTATAATAACAGCTCATGCTGTGTCTGATACCCCGACGAGGTACTGTACGTGGGATCAGAGGGTCAACGTTCAATGAACAGTCCCAACACATTACTTCTATGTATGTTGATCATGTTGTATGTTGCATTTAGATACATTGTGATTCTGTGATTCGGCTGCTTGGCCAGGGCTCTCTTGTAAAATATATTTTTGATCCCAGTGTGACTCGAGGAAAGGTCAAATAAAATAACAAATATTCTAAAAACAAGTGCTAGCGATGTACAATGGTTTTGTGTGAGACAACAACACATCTGCAGCTAATTACCACAGGGGCATTGGAAGCAAACCCCATGTCAGACTCGTCCAGGTAAATCATGCTGCCATTGAAAATTGGTTTTGGCTCCTATAAAGTGCAATGACTGTTTGCTGGCTGACAGGACTTCAGCACCAGCTGGCCATTTATTAGCCTCAGTGTCCATTAGATCACCTGTCGATGCATGGCTAATGGAAAAAAGGGAAACAGCTCCAGAGCCCCACCTCGTGTGCCTACAGTCACCCGACTGTAGCTAGAAATGGTAGGTGATATTATATACTTTAGCATGTCTGACCTGGGAATTCACTGGGCAGACATTACACTGCAGTATAGCACTATTAGCCAACTTTTATCACGACGGATGTTGATGCTCAATATCCCTGCTGTGCGTAATAAGCAGGAAGTGAGGACTACTTACAGTACATGCCAGTCATAAGTCACACATACTGTACCAAAGACTGCCTTGATGTATTCGGCCACTCGACTCAAACCTGTAGCATGGATCAATCAGAAGCTACAGTACAGTAGCTAATTAGACATGGTTTTAATATAAAATAGAGGGGAAAGGCAAGCTACAGCGTTATGTTCTGTATATTTTGTGAGCATTGTGTAAGTGGTTTTAATCTATTGTGCAGATATGTACTGTAGATGTACGTATGTGCTATAGGCCTACTAGATGTCAACATAATTCAGATTCATTATAAGCAGGGAGGAAATCATATCAACTGATCAGGACAATTATAAGAGGGGCTCAATAATGTGCATAAGGCACATGTTAAAATGAATATCTAACTGTATCAAGACAAGTAAGTTCAGCTCCACTGGCAAGCCTTTCACATTGTTCACTGTTTACAACTGCTGCATGGCATAATCTTACACAAGGTCACGTTGGACAGAATAGGTGTTATAGGTGTGATAGACACATCTTTGCTGCTGGAAGGATAAAACCACTCAGTGTCTCCACTGACTAATCCACCCTGCCCTACCATAATCCCTTCCAGGGCAGGGGTCTCTCATATTAAACATGACATACATAGTCCAGACCATTTCACCTCCGCAACCTCTACGGCGCATATCTCTCTATCTCTCTTGTGTGTGTCTGGCACACAGCTCAGATGATGGACGAGACAGGTAGACAAAACTCAGTTGTGTCTTCTGCACTGATGTGGGTTAGGAATGTCAGAGGGAGGTGTCGGACAACTACAACGCACAAGAGTATGTCTGAATCAAAGATAAGATATGGGGAGATAGGGTTGTGTGTGAGTTCATGAGAGAGGGAGAGAGAGAGAGGGAGAGAGAGAGAGGGAGGGACAGAGAGGGACAGAGAGAGAGAGTCAGACAGCTGGGACCTGGCAGCCCGAGGACAGAATAAAGAGATATCTATCTCTCTCTATCTCTCTCTCTCTCTCTCTCTCTCTCTCTCTCTAAATTAAGTGTATTATCTTACAATCGCTGACTATCCCACTTGGACCCTACTATTCTGATTCTAATCAGGTTAAATGCCCAACACGATTGAAAATGCTCCGTATAAACACCCTTAGAGAAAGACCCAACACGATTGAAATGTCATTCGGAAGAAGGGGGGAAGTAGGCTAAAACCCGTCACATAACCCAATTGAAAGAAGAACATCCCATAAACAGTTAAAAAAATAACTAGAGGGTTATTTTGTAGCAAAACAAAATTAAAACTTTAATGTATGTTGTAATGGTTGGCCATATAGACGATTATTTTGCAGCTAAAGTAACTCTTTACTGAAAAGCTACTTTACTGAAAACAGCGATGCTACTGAAAACATGTTTAGTTTAGTTTGTTGTCGTTACTACATAGCGAGTTCCTTTTCTCCCACATTGCCTTTCATCGTTATTTTTCTCATTCTCTCATGTCCCCGTCATCCCGTCTTTCTCACATTGTATTTTTCTCAACGAGTCTATCTCCCGATTCAATCTTCTCCCTTCCCCCACCTCGCCTCCCTCAGCTCTGCGTGATAGCAGCGGTTTGCAGTTTGAACAGCTGTGCTCACCTGCCAGGCTGAGCTCTTGCTGAGTCTTTTCTTCTTTTAAATCTCTAATTTCCAGACTTAGTTTGCTCCTTTCGTCACATGGCACGTTGTTACTGTAGCGACATGTTCAGTGTGTATAGTCATGGCACATTTAGCTGTACTAAATACTTTATAAATGAGAAGTAAAGCATGGTCATCTGTTTTTTATTATTATTATCTATGTCCTGATTGGCCGACGGCAGTGAACCCTCCTGAACCAAGTAGGTGCATTTAAGCATTTAAACAAAAGTCTTTTGAACCTTCTTCAGTTTTTGAAGGTGGAGTCAGAAAGACATCTAACTGTACATGTAGTGATTGAACCTTCAATGTGAAGCCTCTTGAACAAGAAATAAAGATTGATGCGCTAATGTACTGTAACTGAATGAGAAAATGAATTTCCATAGCCGTGCTGTGAGCTCGGCCCTTCTCTTCTCACATTGATCGTCTGTGGATGCTTTCATTCATACCTTGGTAACAGAAGTACAGTATAACTACAGCAGTATCTTTGGGCATGTGGCTTACTGGGGCTGCTGCTTCATATGTTATGTAGTATTGTGCTGTGTATGTAAATTATGTATTGTAGTATGTACTGTCATATTAGTGTCACTGAGTAGATACAAGTCCATCCAGTCTGGGTATTGTTGTTCCATTGTATTATACAGTATGCACGTGGATCTACGAGTTTGGATTTGATCCTTTCTTTTGTTTTAAACTGTTAGTTGATCCTTACTTTAACTACAGTATCACTAGCCTCGCAACCATCCTGATCTCACAAGCTTCACCTTAGTTTTGCCGTGAGAATCAGTCTGGAAAGCCTCGGGATCATTTTGAATGTGTGAGTAGAAACTGAACTTTCCAATCAGCTTGGTGTTTATAACTATACCGGCACGGTTTAGGTGTGCCAACAGCGAACACGACCAGATGGTTCATCCAATCAACTGCAAGTCTTTTTTTTTTACAAAGTACAGCCATTCACAAACAGTTTCGATGTACGGCTCCCCAGATGGACTTGTGACAACAATTCCTCTGGCATGTCAGGTTACAGTATCACAATCATGCTTCAAGTCTTTGCCCATTTTAAACTATACACAATTTGCCTACAGTGCACATTTATTGGCATCCTCTATTTAAATCTTGTGCTCATATCTCTCTGTGCTGTCATGGTGGCTCAGATCAGACTTCCAAGAGAGATTCACTAAGCTGAAGGATCACAGTACATTATGAATAATGTGTACAGTATTTCTATATCATGTTGCACTTTATCCTGTTGACTGCTCTTACATATCTACTGGTTCATAGGACCGGGTCTGTAACACAACAGGCTAACATCACATCACATCCCAGACCTCAGACTAATACTACCATTACATCTCACCCCTTGGTGACACTTTGTAATTCACAAATACCTACTTTCAATATGCACATATTATTAACACATATTATTTAATGATCTGTCTTATTTAATCCATATGTATTATTTAATGTGCATAAACTATTTAAAACTATGTAAAAATTAACAATTAACCTTCATGTCTTTCTTGTCCCAAAATTACAATTTCTTGCTTTTCCCCTTTGTTTCTAACAGTTCCCTTTGTTCAAACAGATTCATTGTTTTCAATCATATAAATGGTGCAGAGTTGCAGAGAACAGCCTAAGACAAACGCACACACACACACCCCACACGTAGCACACACACACACATGCACTCCCACACGCACACACACACACGCACACCCCACACACACGCACACCCCACACGTAGCACACACACACACATGCACCCCCACACGTAGCACACACAAACACAGTCAAAGGGACATTGTGATAGTGAGTGGCCCGTGGCACCTCTGCCAATCTCATCAGGGATAAAGACAGCGGTGCCAGGTACTGTAGGTTAAGTACTTTGTATTATAATGAAACCCTGGATTATGTATACACACAAAATCACACACCCGCACTCTGACACTAATGCCTAGTCCACATGTAAAAGGACACATTTAAATGGGGATTCATGCTTAACAAAACATCTACATTCATATGAAAGCACAACTGCATGCTTTAAAGCATGTGAACAAAAATGCCTTACTGTACTGTATGTAAACGAAGGGTTTAAGGGCGCACAAGCTGACGTTATAAGCAAGTCTGTTTTCCCTGTCTACACGTGAACAAGCTGTTAAAAGCAAAAGTCTGTTTTCCCTGTCTACACGTGAACACTGAATAGGTTTTTGATCTCTTCACCCTGGAAGGAGTTTTGCTAAAACTTTTTTGGTGATGCGTGTGGATGAAAGGCTGACCCGCATAGGAAAAGCTACGGATTTAAAAATAGCCGTGTAGTGTACGTGTGGACTAGGAGTCAGACTAAGACGTGCACATGCACGGCCCACTGCTTACACAAGTGAATCATACTTGAGGCCCCATCACCTCCACCCCCCCTTAATGCATTTGAATAACTGGCAGCCTCTTCTTTCTGGCTCGGCTCATAACCCGCCAGTTAAGATTAGATTTGGGGCAAGTTTGGGAAATCCAAATCCATGATGTGTTCTAGGAAGTCAGCTGGTAATCAAGTTATGTCAGTAGATGTTTATAGTTATTCATTTCATGTCTGCAAAGATTGAATTCATTTGAATTATGCAGCATATCTACTGTCATCCCCTCTAAAATAAATGTTAGGCGCACACTCTCTTGTCCTATGGAAGAGCAGTGCCAGTAAAAGGCACCATTCAGCTTTATCATAACTGTTTTGCTAGGAAGGTGTGCGTTGTGATTTCTCCCTGACGCTCCAGTGTTGATGCGTCAATTAGGGCAGGACTACAGACACCTTCTTTGTGATTGGTTCTTACGTGGTTGAGTTGGCATCAAGGATGCGCTTTAGAAAGTGCACAATAAAGAGACAACTATATACATGTTTCTCAACCATGCAAAAAATGTCAACCGCCCAACCTTGACAGCAGATTAGCTCCATTGCAGCCGTGGCAACTGTTGTGGTTCTGTCCTTGTCTGTTTGGAGGGCTATTGATTTTGACTTCACCTGCTCTACAAAATATAATTTTCCCCAACAGCAGAGCCATAATACTGTGACTAATGTCAAATGGTTTCAGGGAATCTGGTGATCTTAAAATAGACCTACAAAATACTCAAACACAGTATATTCAGTGTTTTTTTTAAATAAAACAGACACGTAACAATTGGTTAATACAGGGAGATGATGTGGTTTTTACATTGAGCTCTACCAAAAAGTGCCTTTGCCCACATTAAGAAGCACAGGCTTACCTCACATTGGTGGTGGGGTGCAACAGTGAGTGTCTCTGGTGTCCTCTCTGGGGTGAGAAGGTCATTTCTCACGTAGGAAGCCAACAGGAAAGCTGCCTAGTTGGCCGATGGACCGGACACTGCAGGGAGACATATAAATTCTGTGGCAAGTACTACTTCAAAGTTCTTGAAAGAATAGCCGCTCCAAGGTAAAACAGCATAAACTTAGTGAAATAGAGTGCTCAGTACGGTGACATTATCCAGGACTGAAGAAAACAAGACATGGTTTATCATTAATTAACACTCTTTCTACCTGGGAAACAAGGCTTTAAACAATACCAAATTCATTAAAGGTGAGAATGATATTATGGCCACAAGATGCAGTGACATCGTCATGATTTTGTTTATGGGATGAACAAATGTATAAATAACCAGGTGCTACAGTTGCTATAGAACACTGCAGTAATGTCTAATAATATAGATTAATTTAAAAAAAATATCTGAAATAAGAGAAAAGAAGAAATAAATTATTATTTTGTCAGAGGTCAGGCATTTGTAGTGTGTGACTAAGGAGACGTGAGGCTTGGGGCATGTTCAATTTGATAACACTATGCATTGTTTTGCTACGCTTTCCAGGTGGAATGACATGTTTCCTCTCAATAAAACAGTGTACAACAGGCTTTGAGGTAGATTTAACCTACAATGGATCAGATTAAAGTCCTCTAGAAATCTACTGCGGCTTGGTGTATGCAACAATTGAAGACATTAGAACAAATCTGTTTGATTAAATCTGTTTATTTAAGGCCCTGAAAATTATTAAAGAAATTGCCTTCTCAGCTGTGATACAGTAGTTGCAAATGCATTGTTTCTGTTTAAATAAACACTTTGCTACATTTTCTTAGTGTCTACAGTTTCCAAACTACTCTTTAAAACCTTAATCAATTAGATTGTGACCCCATAACAAGTGAAAGGGACACAATCCAATGTCTACCGTTAAACAAGAATTGCAACATTTTAAATGCTATCCCAATTTTGTTTGTAACCTGTACGGGCTAGACTATCTCAACAATCTCTTTCATATCCTCCTATCTGTCCTGGAATACCTTTCAGGTGAAATAAGATACTGAATATGATTTTTGCTACTGGCATTAAATAGTGAAGATGACAAATACTCACAAAAATGCTTTTGGGAGTATTTGTGTGTATAACGTAGTTAGCCCTAATGACATGCTGCTGTTGTTATCCTAACAGAATGTCGGCTGTGTACGACAACTGGTGTATGATCTCTTCTACTGTTGCCTAATGTACTGTTTGTTAGTCGCTTTGGGTAAAAGCGTCTGCTAAATGATATAAATGTAAAATGTAAATGTATTTCCATCTGTTAAGCTAAGCATTTGGCTTCACTTTAAATACACATCACAATCCATAATACTAAACAAAACTAATATGTTCTACTTGGCATATGGCGAAAACTCTGACACCGGCACATCTTCTGTCTGACTAAACAGGCTTTGCAAGAGAGTTGGAAATCAAAAGACTACGACAGGAGGAGAGAGAGAGAGAGAGAGAGAGAGAGAGAGAGAGAGAGAGAGAGAGAGAGAGAGAGACATCTATAAGAAATAAAAAGCTAAAATAGGTTCCAGCTTTCAGTGGGTGGAGGGAGACCAAATGAGATTCCCTAATGTTCTATTGAGAAAACTTTGACCTTGGGCAGATCAACAGGAGCCGTGATGCATAAAAATGGTCTTCAAATGCCTCAAAACCACTTTAGTGAATAGATACTCAGGACATTAAATGGCTAGGTGTGTGTGTGTGTGTGTGTGTGTGTGTGTGTGTGCACTCGTACGTACGTGTGTGTGTGTGTGTGAGAGGGAAGGAGAGAGAGAGGGAGGTTAGATGATGCTGTCCTAGCCAAAGGCCAACAGTCTCCATCAGATTTAACAGAGCAGGACGAGGTGAACATTCACCTCTATGTGGAGGTCTAAACCATCTTCCAGTTGAACTCACACTTGTTAAAGTGACTAGGATTCTTTATCAATTAAACAGATAAATGCAAACAATTGCTTCCACGCACCTTTTAGAGACATACAGTATATGGCTCTACATGGCTCGCTATCTAATACACACACTGCATGGAATATATGAGGATCAGAGAGTGTTTAAAAAGACACACACAATATGACATTTCAAATGTGTGTGAGTGAGTGAGTGTGTGTGTGCGTGTGCATGTGTGATGAGCTCATACATATACATCACATATCTGTTCTATTAACTGATAAGATCCTTTTCAACACCTGTTTCATTTAACACATGAAATTCTCCCCTCTGTGTGTCTGTCTGTGTGTGACAGAGTGAGAGAGAGAGAGAGAGAGAGAGAGAGCGAGAGAATCAGCATGTGGACAGTAATGGCCAATAGGGACACTATTTAGTTATGACTATGGACCATAGCAGCCACCTTCACTACTGTTTTCATCTTCCGGCAAACAGCACTGCATAAATATAACATCAAATGGAACAGCTTCCTAGAACAGAAGAATTCAGTAGACTGAATCACCCTACAGTGTATTGTCTCAATCCATGAAGCAGGGAAATAGGAGTGGAGGGCAACCACAGGCTTGAGACAGGTCACTCGTAGAGAGAGACTGCTGTAGAAATGATGTTGAGACAGAGCTTCTTATGTCACCTGCTGCCCGCATGTTGCTGTAACGTTAGAGAAACATCGGGACAAAGGACAACAGAGCAGTAGGAGAGAAAAATGAGAGAATGTATAGACAGGTCAGGCACATTATTGCGAGTGGAGAAGGCCAAATGCTTGAATTGCCTGCCTATGGCAAACATTCAGAGGCAGGCAGCTGGCACAGTTAATTTAAAGGAGTAGCAGGTATTTTCTTTGACCACCGGGGGGCAGAGCACTACAAGGTGTGCATGTGCACAAATAGCAATTACATATTTGTACTGCAGGCATGCATAGTCTGAGAAGCAAACACTGGCCAAGATAATAACATAAAAGGACACAGAAACAGATACAGATAAGAGATTCATTTTTAATATTGATTTGACTTGACCACAATAGTAATACCAAAACAAACCCTGTGACCCCTAAAAAGCATCTTGTGACTATACTGCAGGAGGCGTCTGGGGCCTGGGTGACTGCTGCAATAGACCATCTCTTGATTGCTTTCTGTCATTCACACACACAATAACTTAGCTGTCTCTACTCTCATGACAAGTACTTGTATCTGTCTGAAGGTCTGTCTGTATGTCATACACACACACACAATGCTAACCCACCTATATCTCTGTCAGCCTGTGGAGTAATGTTTAGACTGAGGAAGCTGAAGGAGACTGTCTACTTGTTAACTGTGTGTCTGGACAAGCAGAAGTGGAGAATGGCAGTGAAATTAAATAATGAACACACATTGTAATAGAATCACTACATGCAGGCTATCTTAAATACACTATATGCGTTATAGGCAAGGATATTTGGTATTACATTAAGTATACTATCATAAGGTATCTACTGCATGCAGTTATTTTCAGGGAACCATCTTTTCTTAAGCCTTCCCTCTCATGGCCAATGCAGGCATTACACTGTAGTCATACTTTTATTAAGGTTTGGTGGTTAAATATATGTTTTAGGGATATTAAGGTCATAAACAGTCCAGGGAGAACTACTCTATCTTAACCTGGCAAGACCAGATATCTGTGTCTGACACATCCATCTGGGGAGCCGTCCATTGAAACAGATTCAAGAGGGCAGGCGCTTTAAAAAATATATACTTTTGTGTATTATTATTATTGGTATTATTATGTATATGTGATTGTATGAACCTGTGAACCAGCAGCATGTTGTTATCTACTCTTGCAGAAAAGTCAGGAGGAGTGGAAACATATTTTCCATTTAGTAAAGCCTTTGCTCTTTTAATAAATTATAATAAAACTGATGCTATATTGTATCTTCTCTAGGCGTTTTCGACTCGAGTTGTTTCCAGGTCGTCAATGTCACAACTTAAACACGCCCGTAGCTAAACTACGACGCTGATTGGCAACACACAAGGTTTACCCGCCTGAATCAAATCGATTTCCAAACTCTCCAGCCTGATTCTCCCGGCAAAGTGAAACTGAAAGCTTGCGAGGTCAGGATGGTCTATCTTGGGAAATCACTTTGTAATAGCTACTATCTAAAACAAGTGCATTTATACGTACTGTAATGTACTGTACAGACTAATAGAAGCCGCCTGTAACTGGTTGTGTGAATGATTCTAGTTGTAAAACTACTGTTTATAGTAGTAGTGCAAGTCTATCACCTCAGGGACCGGCGTGGACACAGGTCAAAACGTTGGGTCAAATAAATGCTGCGCTGAGGCTGTAATCCTGGCCGTCAGTTGGAAAGGGCTTCTGACGTGAAGTTAAATGGAGAGCAGCCTCAAAGAGCTGGCTTCTGACCAGACGCACAGTAGGCAGAGCCTCGGCGTTCCTCCTCTTTGTCTCTCTCATCCTCTCCTCCTGTTGCCTTTTGTCTGCTCCTCTACACTTATCTCTCCTCTTGTCTCCTTTTCTGTCCTCCCCGTCTCTCTACCCTCGTCTCCCCTTGACCTGCCTCTACCGCTGTATCTCTAAGCTATTCTCTCTCTCCCTCTCTCTCTCTCTCTCATGCCGTCTGTGTTTGGGGCGGAGTTACTCTCCCACTAAGTTTTTGCCTCACCTCTCTCATCCATATCCTTAGCGAGGGAGGGAGGGGGTATTTAAGTCTTCACTTACCCTCCTTTCCACCTCTCTTTCCTCTTCATCTTAAGACAACCTCACTCTCTTTCTCTTGATCTCCTGTTCCCACTGTCTCTCTGTGTCTCTCTATCTTCTAACCATCCTTTAACTGCTGCTGGCTCTGCTTCAGGCACCCCAGGGAACAGAGGGTGTGTGTGTGCATTAGCTCCTTTGTCACATTGAAACTCCTGACCTACTCTGACTGCTCTGCAACAGAAACATTATAGCAAGATTGTGTATGTATATATATATACACATATATATACACATATACACACACACACTGAGGTTGTGCGTGATGCACCATCATCATTTCTCCGTAAATACAGTAGTAAACACTAGCGCTAAAACATACACACCAACATATTGTTTCAATGCAAAGGATACATGTGCAAACAGAAACATGAACATACATCTGAAATTAGGGCGTGCTAATGTCAGTGTGTGTGTGTGTCCGGTTTCAGACAACCATCAACTGTTTATGTGTGACTGTGACACAACCATTATTTAGACATGTAATGGCTCCCTCCCTCTCAAAGGTGTTTAAACTGATGATGATGATGATGACGGAGATTAAGATATGGTGCTAATCTATCACATGCCTTTCCTCTGGTTAGGGGGGAACCATCACAATGCACTCTCCACACCTGAGTGCTGCACAGATGAAGAGACCGCAGCAGTCAAAACATAGAAAGGACCAAGTCAGAGAAATAATGTGTGAGCACATTATGCTCACACACTAACAGTGTAGTGGGCACTGGGCAGTTGAACACACACACACACACACACACACACACACACACACACACGGCGAGAGAAAATGGCCCGTTAACACAAAGAATTAAATTACACTGGAGTCGTTTCCCCCTTCAAGAAACATTTATTAGTTAGGGAAGGAGCAGATACTTTTCACAAAGGACAAAGACAACTGAGACAGATATAATCGTTGCCTTGATAAAGTAAGGACTGACTTGTTCCAGCACGGACACACTGTTGGTAATTTGGACTTTAATGGGATAGCCAATCTCTGAGAGCAAATATGCTTCTCAAACACTCTTCTTTCACATATCTTCTTTAAACCCTGTGGGTTTCAGTTACAGATTTGTGAAGGGAGCTTCCCGTTCTCAAGACTACAATACGGTTGCAAGTAACACCACTGCCCCCTTATGGGGAGAAACGGAATGACAAATGGTAAGTTTTGTGTGTGTGCGCGTGTGTGTGTGTGTGCGTGTGTGCGTGTGTGCATTGTGCACGCGCGTATACGTGTGTGCGGGTGCGTGTTAACAACCCTGTGTCTCAGCGCTATCAGCCAGTATGACATGAATTGTTTTGGGCCTTTTTTGAAGCTGAAATACATTTATAGGTTTTAACCACCAGCTGTCTAGAGAAAGCTCTGTAACAACAATTGTTAGGGCCCTCTGAAAGTTGTCATAGCAACAAAGTTGACCATGTGTCTAGAAAAGTCAAAAGAAAAGAAGAAAATTAAAATAAAAACCTTAAGAATTTTCTGTGCAATATTTTAAGATATTGTCATTGGTCTTGGCAAGCCTTCTTAGTGAAATTAAAAGTATAAACTATGTGCAGGTACATGTCCAGTATCAAGACATCTAACACCTTTATGAGAATTGGTTAGGTAAAAAGGGATGTCTCGCTGGCATCTATCAACAACAGCTTTTGAGTAATTGTCAGGTAATTGTTGAAATAGTACTTTGTGGTGAAGTGTACAATGCTCAAAGGTGATGTCCAAAACTGTACAGGTGACAGAATATATCCAAAAACAGTTTTGCCTCACATCCTCAGGAGGTAATGTTTATACCTTGGGCCTCTTCCGGTCAACGTCACAACTTCAAAGTCAGCATGCACAAACACACACATTTTATGGCATACATTTTCTCCTGCGATATCCAGTGTGGATACATTTCCCTGATGTATCATTGAAACTGTGCATCATTTCCTAGACTCCTTTCAGTGGCCAATCTCACTTACAGTTTGACTCACTTCAATTATCAATCCGGAAAGTCCTCTCTGAACTGAGTGAGACCAAAGCTTATAATTAACATTTGATGTATTTAACATGCCGGCCTTACAGTACTCTCAAAATCCAATCACGTCCCAACAGGAACAATAAATCATTTGTGTGTTAAGTTGTAAGTCAATGCAAAGCAGAATTATAGTTTTTACATCTTGTGCTGGCCAAGCAGTGTAAAAATATAAAACAATTGGCTGGCTGGATGTCTGATGATTTAGTGGTAATAGAAGTGTCACAACACCATACTGTACTTTTGCCTATTTACATCAAAACATTATATTTTAAAATATACAATAAACTTTGACATACTAAAAGTTTGATATAAATACTTTGAAAGAAAAGCCCTGCACACAATGCAACACGTTTCTTTGTGACTGTGATATTCTGTAATATGGAATATGACCTTGATCAGAGATTCAGATCTGAATAGCCAGAGCAAAATATCACAAACACTACCACCAATAGCATTAAGAAAATAGCTTTTGCTTTGTCTCTGTAAATAGTGGAACTCTGGTGATAATATGGCCATTACTTGGTAGTTTTGTCGTTTTGAAAGTAAAACCAAGAACAGTTTAATATGGCTGTCCAATTTTCAACTTTTGAGAATAAATACTAATCAACACTTACTGTATGTCTACCAAGGTGGTGTTGTAGAACCCTCCCTGAACGTTTTTGCCCCTGAATAAAAACACAAAAATACTCTACGTTTAACAGTTTATTCATTGTCCAAATTCATATCAGTAGACTTGGAGAATTTTTTTTTCAGTTTTTTTTTTTTACATTCTATTAAACAAAAATATAACAATTATTTACAATCACCTGGTAAAAATACATAAAAAGCATATGAGCAAAATCATGTTGTCTTTCTAAAAGACATAAGGTACAACAGCTAGAAGTGTAAGACAAAAAGCAAGCGTTAAGCCACAGGCCAGGTAAAATCTCTTGGTACAGAGTGCGATACAAGACACCTTATCTGAAGCTACTGATATGCATATGCCTAGCGATGTTTGCACTTGACAGAATATATTCACATCTCATAATTGCGCTTGAGGGTGGAGAGGGAAGGGGGCAAAATCTGTCAGAAGGGAACTGCTTCTGATGAGATGAGCATTTCAGACATATTGACATCTTGGAGGCAAACGCTACTCTTAACGTTTTGAAATAACCTAGATATTACAATATATAGTGTGCATGGTGTAGGCTGCAGCCATCAACTGAATGAAATACAACCCAGACAAAATAAAGATCAGCAATATATCGTAGGGGTACTGCAGATAAATGCCAGGAGTAAGAAATAAAAATGATAAAAATAAACGTTCCCCCATTTTCATTGGAAAATAAAGTAAGCAGGACAATACTTTGAGTTTCATTCAAAGCTAAATGGAAAACCAAACAGTTTCATCAGATAATGTAAAATTGGTGCTCAAGGTTGATGTGGTTTAAAAACATTACAATTACATGTTCACATGCAATATTTTGCTGTTGTAAACATTATTAATAATCAATTGTGAGCCTTACATGATGGCTGTTAAAATATACTTTACATTTTAGAAACTTATAGGAAACCAATTTGCTCTGCTTCAAATGGTTACTCGCAAACTCTAGAACAATCTTACAGTAAAGCTCATTTTCCCATAAAGCACATTTCTTTGAGCTCACACTGACAGACATTAATACTGATTCAAGGTTTAGCATCTAGAAAATATTGTGCAAAAAATAATAAAAGTGACTTAACTGTATGTGCATGAAAGTTCTACTGATGGACTGAAGTTCTAATTTTAAACCACCTGTGTGAATTTGTATTAAATTCTAATAAGAAAGGCAGGCTCGAAAAAGTTGGTAGGTTTCAGACTATACTGATAAACAAAAAATAAAAATGTATAACTCAGTTTTCAATCATAAAATTAAGAATGTGGCACTGTGGCATTGCTTGTTGTGTTGTAAACTGAAGTAGACAGGGATGTAATGGCATCTAAAAACTCTTTCCAATAATCCAGTGTGGAACTGATTTCCTTGTGCTACAGAATGTGAAAAAAAGTATCCAAGCAGGAATAATCAAAACTGAAAAATTTTGGAAAGTTTGTGTTGAGGTCTTTTGAGAAATGTGGTATTGAGATTTCTCTTTGTGCCATACACAATATATCTGCCTTATATCTATAACACACAGGATTTGAAAGTGTTATTATGTTAATCATAATAAAAAATAGATAGAAAACAAAGAATGCAAGTCAAATCCCAAAACACAGCAGCAATTGTAGACTGTACAAAGAGCAAAAATGGCACCAAACAAAAAGGGGATGAAACCAAGAAGCCTACTCAACAATGAAATCATAAGATTGCTTGTAAGATTTCTGGCCGTAGACAGAAATGTGGCAATTACAACCTTCAATATTGTTTATTATAACAAAATATTTAAAAATAGCCTATAAAGAGGTCTCTCTTTTCTCATTTATACACGATCAAGTAGTTAAAATTAATTTATGGCCCAAAAAAAAAGGTAGAAATTCATATATATGCACTGTATATATTAGCATTAATAATTTCAAGTCTTTTTATGGCAAAAAAAAAAAAAAAAAGCTACAGATAAAACATACAGCTATAAGAGAAGAACGTTTAATTCCAGTTTACGCCCCTGCTGTTCTGTAGCTAAATACAATTCCCTGTTAAACCAGTCTAGGATTAAACTCTAACCCGAATGTACAAATTAGCCTTTTCTTTCAACATGAATAAACACAAGCAAACCTCTTTAAAATATTCTACAAAATGTACTCCATTTTAGGGAAGACTATAAACAAGAAAATGAGACAAGCCAAAAAGTATAATACATTTTCCCTTGACTAGAAGGGTTCAATTTTGTCTTTTTTCATATATTGCCCCCTTTTAAATAAGAAAGTAAATCTAGCCAACACATGATAGAGGTACAGTACAGTACACTGTAAGCACAACGTGAACGCGTATTTTATGCTGCATCCGCATATTCCTGCTGCACAAACATAATTTACACCATCAAATTAACCTGGAATATTATACTTGAACATTTCAGTTTGCAATTCAATAGACAACTAGTCTAATAAACACTGTAAACAAATGTGTAAGCATTGGTGTAAACACGGCTGTCTGAAAAAGGCATTCCTTTAGTCTGTACGTGCACCAGCTAGTACGTCGACGTGTATGTTTGCTTGTGTGTACTCGTGCACATGCATGCGTGTGGGGGGCATACAGTGCCAATTTATTGTTTAATTACAGCCGCTGCAATGAAATAGCATGTGTGCTTTACTCAGCAGGTAGCAGTAAGCGTTTGTTCTTCAGCTCATTAAAAACGAGTTATGATACAGGTTTTAGAGAACAGAGAGGAGGCAGCATGCCACTAAAGTACCTTGCGTTTATCCGAACGAGCGCTTGGAGAGGCAGGAGGACGCGGGAGTGCACGACACACACACCTGCCTGAGAGATGCTGCATTTTGCTTTAAAGCTCAACAAAGTACAATAAGTGCTTGAAACGCGCGCGCACACACACACACACACACACTTCCTGTTGTCTCGAACACTCACAAGCACGGAAAACATATGTGGAGGGCTACCATTTGCTCTCCAGGGCTTTCTCAACTCAGATTCCAACTGTAGTCATAAGTGTAAGTATTAGGAAGGCAGGACAAATAATTAGGGCAGTTTAGCTACATAGGACAAACATCTTGCAGTAAGATACCTTAAAACCCAAACACCATGCAGGCCAATGC
This sequence comes from Typhlichthys subterraneus, assembly GCA_027564835.1. NCBI lineage: Eukaryota > Metazoa > Chordata > Actinopteri > Percopsiformes > Amblyopsidae > Typhlichthys > Typhlichthys subterraneus. The sequence goes on from JAODUH010003248.1 coordinate 32,943, forward strand.
ATCCAATGTTACTTGTGTGAAGTTGTCATTTCTCTAGCATATATACATTCAATTATTGTAAAACCCTACTAACATTTTCATTAAAAAAGTGGAGTCAGTAAGTGACTGTAAGCTAATACACGATATACTCACAGCTCGCTAGCTTACCGTTCTGTGTGCGCTGACAAAATAAAATCGTTTCTACACAGCCCTGGCTCTGTAAATGGGAACCAAAATTAAGTGTTGCAGACCGCACCACACAACACTATCTTAGCCTTGGCAATGTGTCCAATGTGGGGGCGGAGCTTCAGATGCAGCACTCTATGGCATTGAAGGGAGAGGTGTTTTGTTTTGTTAGACTTCAAATGTCTTGTCTTTCTGCAAAATCCCTGACTACATCTTTAACTGGCAGTAGGCTGAATCATTGTTATTGTAATCAGATAAATAGCAGGAAAACTGAGATCGATTTGTACTAACATTTGAGTTTTTAAGTAATACAGGGATATATATTTATCCAAACAGATCCTTAATCAAAAGATTACAATATGTACCTATATCTGCCTTACATCTATAAACTCTAGACATATGCCATTTTACATAATACTTACACTCTAGACTGTAAATGTATATTTGGTATTTTCCTCTCATGTTCTTAAGGTGAAACTCTTTACATTCAGCTTAAAGCTTACATATGCAACTGAAATAACAAACAAAACCAAAAAATAAAATCATAAACAAGCACATAACATCACTGTACAAAATATTGAGGGCTTAAAAACAATTGTACACAAGAGAGCTCTGAGCACAAAATGGAGGTACATGGTGTTCTGGTTGTGAGGAGGTGGACACAATGTCATCATCATAGACGATTATCTCTGATTTGCCCAGTATTCCTTTCACCTTTGACCCCTTCCCGGTGGATGTAACATAACGTCACCACATTGCAACTTTGTGTCCATTTCATTCACAAGTTTCCACTCTTCCTCTCTTGTGTTATTTTTTAAAAGCAGACTTAAAAACCGTTGATTGTACACATCTTGTGAGGTGACGAGAGGTGCATTGTGGTCCGTGGTGATGTCACACAGAAGAGTGGGAGGGTGTGCTCTGAGGAGTAATACACGATGCCACAGGCCGGGCCTTAGCAGCAACGCTCCTGTGTGAGAGACACCATCGCTACACCGCCGAGACCTGTTCATCTGCAAGACAGCACAGAGGATATAGGAATGTTATATAACGGAATAATACATTCATTATTAAATAACATTTAATGTCAAAACATTATATATATATATACATACTTATTATATATATATATATATACATACTTATTATATATATATATATATATATACATACTTATTATA
>JAODUH010003249.1:0-11480 GCA_027564835.1 Typhlichthys subterraneus
GCACATCCACTAAAAGAGAAAAAACTCAACTAAAAAGTTGAAAAACAAAAAAAGCTAGGGATGAAGTGGTTAAAAAACATAAATAATAATGATAATAATAAAATAATAATAATAATGTATATTATTATATTGTTTTTTATATTTATTTAGTATTTTTGATATATTAAAATCTTATATACTGTAGCTTTTTCGTTCTGATTGGTTGAATGTGATCAAATCACATATTTGATTATTCGGTTGTATTGACACCACGTTTTAAATTGAGAGATTTCATCCTAATTTGTAAAGTGCAATTTATTATGGAGCTCGCAAAATCTGAATACAGTAGCCTATACAGTATATACTAAGTACTATATAATAATAATAATAAGACTAGGCTACTATATATATATTGCCTATATATATATAGCCTATATATACTAAGTACTATATACTAATAAGACTAGGCTACTATATATATATAAATCTTCTGATATATATATATATATATATATATAGTAGCCTAGTCTTACTAGGCTACTAGAAATTCATACAAAGGACGACAACACAAACAGTGTTACAAATTTACAAAGGCCAGGAGTTTGTAACTGTTTCTCAACTCTGGTACATTAATGTGCAAAACATTAATTCATATTCAAACCTGCCTTTTCTTGTTGGTTTACTTGAATGAATATTGTTGTGGAGAACTCAAAGTCTGTTTGTGGACTGCACTGGCTAGAAGTATGGCACCTATGCCATGTTACTTGACAAACAGGACTTTGTAATTGTGCATTAAGTGGTGCCATGCTGAGTAGAGTGTAAAACCAGAGATAATCAAATGGGGGTATGCCACATGAAATGAGTCTGTCTAAGATAGGAGGGACTCCTAATGATGAATGCCTGCTTGTGTATGTGTTTGTTCACCACCAAACATATCACTACAAACCTATGTAGTATGTAATACTGGCTTACACAATAGTTCCCTTTCCATAAATGTCTCTGAATAGAGTATGTATGCCTTTTCAGTTCCAATTGAACAAAATAAACATGTGCCTGATCCATTCCAAACACGCTTCCCTTTGTAGCGAACAGAACAAGCTCAGTGGTCAGTGTTTGTGTACATGCACGATGTGCTGATGTAATATCAGTCTATTTACAGTAGTGTTATCTTATAAGTCAGATAACACAGAACAAGGAGATGTGCACTTGCCATATGTACCGATCAGCTTAGACGGTGAATTGACCAGTGAACATTTATTTAAATTGGCAAATTATCTTATACTTGCAAATCGATCTTAATGTTTCTTTAATCTCCGTCTAAAAGTCTGATACGTCTGCTTTAGCGATACCACCATCTGGAAACTAGAGCCCTGAATATTATGATGCTAGACCATCCTCACTGATCAACCATGACTGCTCAACAGGTTCAATAAACCATTCCTCCAACAAGCATAAGCAATTAAGGAGCCACAGCAACACAGATTTAGCCTTTGTCCAGTTAATGCTGTTGTAGTAGCCAGGATATAAGAGTTGCAACACAAGCCAGCTAAAAAAGAATAACAGGTTTTGTAAATCAATAACCCAAAAACAGCCCCCCACCCCCCCCCACCCCCCCTTCTGCTCCCCCCCTCTGGAGCCTGTTGACAAGGCTATTGTAGCTGTGTGCCACATGCTTGACAGGAAAGGTAGATTTGCCAAACAAATCAGGGAAAAGACACCGTGTTCAGAAAGCTTTGGCGTTGATTTGGGGATATCAACCATATACCACATGCTCTTACAGAGCATTTGACTTGCATTCCAAACTAATTACACTAAGTTTATAACTCTATAAAATCCTATACACAGATTCTTGAATTCCCAATATATTACATATATTACAGTGCGGTGCCCGTCAAAGAAAGCTCACGCCTTTGACTCTTAGGATTACAAATCATGTCTTCTAAACATCACATATTGTATGAGTCAGGAGGACAAAAGACCTACCTGCTTTGTTTGACATTGTCAGAATAGAACAACAAGGTAAACATAATATATTGGGAATGTGCTGGCTGCAAAATGTGACCAGCTGACACTAGAAAAACATATTGTGTGTGCGTGTGCGAACACAGGCTGCCATGGTTGGTTTCTGACATTGTGAAAGTGAAAACACTTTCAGTGTTCATCTAGAATGACAATGTTTTAACCATTTATTATTAAATAACTACATTGTTAAATTATTGAGCTCAGACTTCAAGCTACAGGATGACACCCAACAGGAAAATAACACTTTTTTGACAAGTTGTGCCTTCCTCTGTCACATTGTGCATAATACACTATGACATACAGTATACACTTCACTGCAGCTCATTTTAATCCTGGCTATGTTCTGGGGGCTCAGAACATATCACATTTGATGACACCTACCATTTTTGTCTGCCCATAGAGACCCTTCTTATGCCAAAGGTAATGGAGAGATGCAAGACAATTGATACTCAGCAAACTGTGCCTCAATGAATCACAAAACAACTGCCATTTCAGCTCATTAGCTCTCTCCTGCATGTGTGTGTGAAAGTGCAAAAGGGGTCATCAGAATGGAGCTACGCTCATTTGATATATCCAAATTATGAATTACCCTTTTTAAAGAAGATGTCAGTTCTGGTTGGGTTTACTAAATTAATTGCATTGTCGAACAATTGAATAGTAATTCCAAGGACAGAAAACAAGATAATACTGCTGAAAGGCTTGTGCGTTGTATGGCCATGATATCAGGGCTCATTGATTGCTGTTGATGAATGATTAGCCATTCCTCTTGTGCTCTGCGGGAAGATTTCAAAAAAAGTAGTTGAATGAAAATAGGCGCTTGATTATAGGTCATTGATGAACTAATTAACAAAATGTAAATGCACATTTGCGTTAACGTGAAGGGCTTACAAATCATAACTGGCATGATGATGCTGTGTCTAATAACGTGTTTGAATAGATTACACAGTGGGTTACACAAATAGTACAGTACACAGTGAGCAGTATCCGTTCCGTATATAGTATAAAGTACAGTATAATTTTTATACAAATATTTGTATTTTTACTCAAAATGTTTATAACTGACTGCTATGACAATTTTCCTGAAAATGTACATTTCAAAATCCTTTAATCTCTTGTTAAAAACAAAAAGAAAGGTATTCCAGATATGCATTACTTATACTAGCAATAACAGAATGTCTGTGAGGCTACTAATATACAAATATAATATATTCATATGTATAATATAATAATATAAAAATACCTGGAGCGTTGGTTTTAAAGCATAGGTTGCATTTTTTGCAGTATTCATTAGCATATATTTTTGTCTTTGCCTGTACTTTATAAAGTGTTTCTTTGTCCCTCACCAACAGTTATGCATATGCATTCTTGTGAAAGTAGCCAATATTCACATCCTGAATACTCATTAAAAGATGTACTTTCTCTCCAGTGCTCCAGAGACTGCAAACTTGTATGTATTTACAAGTTCTACCCACTTTTCACCTCCAGCAGTGTCAGTCATGCAGGCTGTCAGCAGGCTTGGTACATTAAGCTGTCTAGCTGTGTGAAAGCCAGTTCTGTGGTGACACTCAGCCATTTTGCCTCCTTCAGCTTGTGTCATAATGGAAAAGCAGTGCAAATGTTCACGCCTGTTTCTGAGAGATGAAAAAAAATAGTTGATGAACCAATTGACCTATACTGAGCGAAAAGACAATAAGGAAAATAGGCTGACAAACAATTGGCTTGCAATTTAAACAGGAAGCTTGTTTTCCCTGGATGTATCTGGAACAACCAGGCAAAAAATATTCCTTAGGGCAATGCACAAATTGCATCAATTAATTGTTTGGTCCTCTGTTTTTCAGAACAAGAGCCTGAAAAATAAACTGCTGTCAGGAAACAAACTTTGCAATGCATATGCTGAAGAGGTAAGTGTTGTGAACTCTTTACATATTTAGTTTAAAACATGCACGACTGTGTGTACAATGTGTTTACTGTGTTATGATAGGTGCATGTGCAAATCTTTATATTGATTTTAACAGGCTACAATTGAGCGCTTTTTTTCAACTGCTTGTGTCATTTGTTATTTTATACTCTAAATCAGTGTTAATTTTAATCCGGGTTTAACCAAGACTAAGAAAACCATCATGCACACACATTGCTTCATCACATCTGAAAATGCCCGTTCTCTGTTCGTAAGTTCACTTTTAGCTCAGGTAATGCTTTTTTCAGTCCTAGAAGGCTTGTAGGGTTGTTTGTTGTGGCAGCCATGTTATTCTGAGTCACTTGTCTCTTTGCAGGTGTTTCCTACTGATCTCTGCAGTAAGGGTGTTACAGATGGCAGCAAGGATCTGTTAATCTATCACAGCTGCTGGTGGCTTTTTGTGGCATAATTATGCAGTAATCATCCCAATAATTATGAACTAGATTTGCTGTATAGATTCACTCAAGGTTGTTGATCTGTCAGTAGCCATGGTAGCCACCAGTAGGAGTGTAGATTGACGATGTTACAATGATGACAAATTGTAACCTTGGTGAAGTGTGTGGCATGAAAGACCCTGTGTTAGACGTTCTATAATCAGACTCTCTTCAATCTATCGAGGTTAAGGAATGGGATTTGATGGATAGTACCATGTATAAAGTGAAGGCAAGATGCAGTACACCTCAAGGCAAAAGGAAAATAACAAAATAAAGAGTGATATCGAATATATAAATTAGATATAATTTTGCAATTACAGTATAGCAACTTACAGTAAGTATTAAGCAGCAGATGTGAGATACTATACAGTATGCATCTTGCTCTGAGATGCTTAGTGAGGGGTTCAGTATCTTGCATGTTGACTGCAATACCCCTCACCATGTAGACCGGTGGAAAAAAAGAAAATGTGGAACAGTAACCTACCAAAACATCTTATTTATATTTAGTTCATAGTTTTATCTCAGAAAGTAAGCCTTTACTTACTCTAGGACACAGCATTGGCCTGCGGCATCATGACACACCTAAGGAAAAAACATGTTAAATACTGTAAGTAAGCTATGGTTATTGCTTAGAATTAGGACGTCTAAAATGTTAGATATATCACTGCACTAGCCTTGTTAGAATAATGTACTGTATAGTCTTGTGAGTGACAATGCTAACGAAATGAATGCTAATGAAAATTTACCCTGCTTCCTGATAATGCTGACATGCTTACAGGGGCCTGTGGGTAAGGAGCACAGTTAAAGGCAGGGTTAGTTATTCACGAGAACGCTTGCTAACTGAGCTCAAGTCAAAACAAACATCCCTCAGATGCTCCGCCCCACACATATCAAAAGGCATAGTGAAGCCAAGCGGCATTGTTCTTGTGCTTTGTTTATGTTCCTATTTACAGAGCCAGGGCTGTATAGAAGTCAGCCCGCACATAGAACAGTAAGATAGCAAAATGAGAGGAGATATTGGTGAATCATCTTACAATTAGCTTGCAATAGCCAACTATGCATTTAAAGGTGTTTTACACAACATTTAAATAAAGATATAGTGGAGTGAGTGCATCTTGATTTTACTCCCTCTGTGGGTTGTATTCCGAGCTCCTCTGTTCTTTGTTTGTTTGTTGTTCTTTCTTAACATATTGCCGGGCCGACTGCACGTGCATGTTAGTTCATGCGTGTGTGTGTGTGTGTGTGTGTGTGTGTGTGTGTGGTCAACAGACAATTTGTTTTGGTCTGAGATGCTGGTGCGCATATTGTGACATATAGTGGCAGAAAGTCATATTGAGACATTTTAAATTCAATCTGATTACGATACTGATCTTACCCCGTCATTATCCTAGTGTTTATTTCACAGTAGTGACCCCGCCCCCTAAAAAAATAAAACAATAACGCTAAGCCTTGTAAAGGATAAGATGCCGGCTACCTTCAAAGAGCCATAATTCCAATCACTAACACACATACACATGCAGGTATAAAATGCATGTATTAATGCTACATACTGTAGAACAAATGTTTTGGTGAGCCTTTATTTTTCCTCTCTTTGTGAGGTTGGGCAAAATGTGTTATTTGTTTGGGAATTGCGAGGCATCCTAACTACTTTGCTGTTTTACTAAATAATGGAACATTTAGTCTGTTGTTGCAACATGCCATTTAGAAGCTTGAATTTGCCATGAATTATGATTGGATTTTGATCTTTTTTATGTCTCTACCTTTGAGGATTAATAAATACATTTGCATAACACAAGCATGTAGCAGGCATATAAAAACAATTCCCAATTTAGGATAAATATTGAAAAGATAAATGTATATTTGCAAATACTCACAAATAACTAGGAACAACCATGGGATTAATTACAATTAATTTATTTACAGCCCTAAATTAAATATAATTAAATATTTTGCCAACATTAATATTTTGTCAAAATGATTGCTGCTTGACATTTTTATGATGATCGTTAACCAATAATCTAGGTTACCAACACTGGGTTTTCCAATGGGTAACCTACGTCAATGGTCCCACGGTCGGTTCTGTCCACATACATGTCATAAGTGAGTGTGTTAGAGATTTCGCTGAACTATTAAGTCACCAGGTTCAGAAGGGTCATGGGTAGATGGGTCATACAGGTCTACACTAGCAGAGAGCGTGCATGCAGTGACTCTCTCTGCTGATCAAGTGAAGCAGTGCAATTTGCACTTGTCTTGGGCAGCAGAGGCACCGGACCAGATGCTGATGGATGAGGTGGGGATGATGTCTGTGTAAAACAGGACCATCACTTCCTGTAGCAGGTTCAGTACCTGCCAGGACTTCCCCAGCTTGGATGTCTGAAAGATAGAGCTGGTTATCTCCTCTCATTGTATACCCAATATCACATTTCTCAGGAACATGAAATGTGTTTAGTTGACTATGAAGTCATTGAGGAAAAGCTGTGTCCACAGACATGTCCACACTGGAACCCGTGTTGTTAAGGGTAATCAGTGATGTCTTTACAGTATACAGTAGACACATCTAGCCACGCACTCTGCAGCCATCTTGGTAACGCCTCTTCTACAGTATAATGTCTGATAAAACCCATCATCGGAGATTAGACCAGTAAGGGTTTTCAAATGTCTTGATCTTGACAGATAGGAGCGGGTTTTTAACATAGCGTTGTGAATATACTCAGTGGCCATGTGGTTAATGTATAGAAGGTAATGGGTTTAGTCCCCTGCCAACTAAAGACTTTAAAAAATGGGACCTCGTTTGTCTCTGCTTGGCACTCAAGCTGCAGTTACATAAGCCTTTTTTATTCCAAATGAAATCACTTTAACTGACAATTTCCACAAATTTCCCTTTACATGTACTGTATCTTATCAGAGTCAGACATGCACAATATAGCCAGCCTTCCAAATCCAGGCCATAGCAAGGAATATTTACTGAATTGTCAAACCCTAGTAGTCAAGTGGGTATGTTATTTATTAGGCATTCTATAAATATTATAATTTGCTTAACTCACCTCCATACAGTACATATGTACTGAATTCAAATAAACACTTTAAAATGCAATTCAGCTGAGGTTTTGAGTGCTTTTCTACCATGTGATGATTTCTTCACATTTCAAATATTTTTCAATTAAGATTTCCTCAAAGCTTTTGGTGAGCCAGGGTGAAAATGGCTTGATAGGATCTTAAATCAGGGCTTTGATGCCCAGGAACTGAGATTCAGTCTGATGTATTTCAGCAATACACTTTCCAAGCACAGCCTACTTTTGTTGTACATGTACTAGAGGAAACAGCATTTGTTCTTTATCTGGAATTTCTGTTTTTAATGTATTTGTAATTGACTTTGGTCCATGCGTGCATTGTGTATGGGATTACATTGTGTTATCTATATTTCTTCTCTTACAAAGCTGCTTTAGTTTGTATTCACTGTAGCTTGTTTGTCATTTGAGGTAGCAGGTTGGTTTTGGTCATTCATTTAGCATGTCAGACTGAAAGCATGTCGAAGGCTGAATGTAAACCGTTTACCATGCTAAATGTGCTGATTCATTGATTCACTCATTCAAAATGACAAAAGCAAAACAAGTACATCTTAATAATCTGTTGGCTGAGTCCAGAAGATAGGATGAGGGGCAGCGGCAAGGTGCAATGCACACTGTATTTCGTTGCATATCCGAGAACTTTCAGTGATATACACTGATATACAGTAGCCTATAGAGCTTCCAGCGACACAGATTTATAATGCGCATACAGTAGTTATGTGTGCAGGGAATAAATCCAAGCAGATGCCTTAAACAAAAAATGTATTGCTATGTCATCTAAACTGAACGCGTCAGTTTGTCTTGGCGGAAATGGCCATTTTCATGTTCAGTCAGGAAATATTAGCTGGCTGCCAGCCACTGGTCTGCCTCAGCTCTCCTGCTTCGCCAATCAGACATACTTCACAAATGGGGCAATCTGTTAAAACTGGAAGGGAAAGTTACCAGGCCCTTGCAGCTCAGGGGCTTGCTACTGCAGCTGCTGCTAATGCTACTGCTGACAGAGCTATTGTTGTACGCTATGCATATTTGGCCATTTTATTCCTCACCTACCACCTCTTCAGCTGCCATCTGCTTGGCTTTTATGTACTGTTATGGGGGATGTAGTCCCTCACAGCATGGCAGATGTATTTCACTGAAGCAGCTAAAACACAACAAAGGCAGTGCCAGAACCCAAACATATTGTTTGTCATATTCTAAACAAAAATAATATTAATAATGGAAGTCAACTGCTGAGCTGGGTACTGTATACTGTACTGAATATCTACAGTATGTTATAAAAAGGAAGGCATATTATGACTTCAATCTCATGCATTTATGTTTTTACAACATAGAAAAACTTTTTTTTAATAAGCAACACACTTTGTTTGTTGTGATGGACATTATTGCACCAAATATGAGAATGCTATTGGTCAAACTGTGAGATGCATGGCCTATCACCATGTTTAGTTTTGATTGTCAATTATACAGTAGCACTGGCCTAAAGATTGTGAGCACAATATCCTGCTAAATCATCTTTGTTTAACATGAAGTATTACAGTTGGATGTGAAATGAGTGTGTTAAACAGAGGCAGACAGAAGGTTGCACAGAAACACATGCATTTACTTTATATTACACCTTGCATGCAATTCACGTGCACAGGTGTAATACAAATCTCATAAAAAAAGCTGCTCATAAAGTCTAGTAGTTTTTAGCTACTAGGCAATTAATTTGTCTTTGAGAGTGCTATTGAGTATAGTTACAATTACATTGCTACTTAAATGCTATCACAATTTAACAGCTCTTTTGATAAGTAAATAGCCTTAATAAATAAATAAATAAATTAATGCACTAATGCACAAACTGCAATGCACTAAATTAGTATCTAATGAGCTAATGAACAGTATGACTGAAGTTCACAGTGGACAACATTATCTTTAAATCTAGCATATGTTGGTGTGTTCATGAAATACCTTGTGTTCCATTAACATTTTATTAGGGAACGTTGGTTTCCTTATTAAGAAAAGTCCAGCTTCCGGTATATACAATGCATAACCACCCTGAAACCTCCCACAGCCATTCAATAATTCTCTAAAAACGTACATGTGTCCTTTTATCATATTTTCTGTGGTCCTAGGGGTGAACATGCACTGTACTTATCTGAAGCAGAGTTGTGTTGTGTTCGCACTCACAAACGCAGTTCTCCAGAGGGCTCAACATTGTGTTATCTAGGAGAAACCCTTCATGTTCCATGTGCCCGGCGACGTGGCGCCATGGGCCGTAAGCTGGAGCAATGTCAGGGACAGCCCGCTTGTGTGTTTGTGCCCGTTTGCTCACATGTTGCTGTCAGGGCTCAATGCTGCATATTTGTGTGCATGCGTGTGTGTGGAGGGGTGGTAAAAGGTGTTGTATGTGGCCATGTGTGCATTCAGATGGCAGGCAACAGGCAAAAGGTAACTGTAACCTCTCGGACTCTGCTGTGGCACAGCAGTGAATTTAGACAGTGGGCAAGAAGCCAGTGGATGACTGCATCATTGTGTGGGCTTTGCAGCTCAGTGAAGGGGAGATTTGATAATTCTCACTCTCACTCGGCCCGTCCTTTAAGCCAGAGCTTCACCCAGGGAACATTCACAAAAGAGTCCACCGTCGTAGCAGGCAGAATCCTGCTACATGATCTAAAACCAATTTCCCTATTTGAATAAGCTAACACTTATTTCCTTATCTTTCCCTTGCAGTCCAAAAAAATCCAGGCCCAACTGAAAGAACTGCGGTACGGCAAAAAGGATTTAATTTTTAAGGTAAGCCCAAAGTGAAGGGGGGGGGGGATTATTGTTCCCCATTCAAACCAGAGGTAAACAGGTACCCCTGACCACAATGAAAGGGTGATCCTGTCAGGGAAGGTGCTCCAATTAAATGCATCTAAAAATACAAAGCCCCTTCCAGCCAGACAAGAGTCAGTACATTCAATTGGCCTGCACTAATGTAGGTGTCCTCTATTTCCTGCATTACAAGATCCCTTCCATCCTTTTTAATCATGAGGGGTATGTCTCTAAATAGTTTAGACAGCACCGGATGGAGTGGATATGGAATTATGCATCAGGTATTTGAAAATCCTACAGACATAAATTGCAAATGACACCATGGATTGGCGCCATTCTGTGGGGAGCTACTATTGTAGAGCATCCATACATTGCCAGGAACTTGCATTCTTCCCCTGCAGCATTTTGCTATGACAGTGAAATATAATGTAATATCAGAACTAAAAATGAGTATCTGACTGCATACCTATTCACAGTCCTATTGTGTGATAGTGTATGTGTGCTTTTACTGGTACAGTGGCTGACCTTTCAGCCATTTCTCGTAGTGTTAACTTACAGTATAGAAATGTCTGTGGCATTTCTGTCACAATGCCCTTTCATAAATGTACAGGTTTATCCATTAGAGCTGTCACTGCAAAGCTTGTTACAGAAATGGTTGGTTTTATTTTTTCAAGCACAATACTTGACTTTACTAGCTTTGACTCACCTATATAGTAACTTCTCAAAACAAAACAGCGGGGGGGATATGCTTCTAGGTGATACAAGGCTATCATTTACAATGCTATATAACCTATCATAGAATGTATTAGATTTTAATAGGTTTTTTATTGTAATTGCTGCAATTTGAGAGACGGGGAAACGGATCAGAGAGAATATTACATCTTTGAACGGACTCTACGTGCTAAACACTGTACAGATTCACTGTAACATTAAAGTGAATTAAAGTACAATAAGTCAAAGACGTATAATTGAATAATCCGGCCGCTCGGCGATAGCCGCTAGCTACTAGCTACCACCGGTACCAACAACAACACTGATCAACGATTGAAAGTGAATTGACACTGCAACGGCTACCTGAAGAGCAAACAGAGAGACTATCGGCCAAGCAAGGACGACACTATCGACGAAGGATTTTAACGAACACCCATCATGCCTCCATTCACGTCTCCAGTTGCTTCGTGTGAGAGCTGTTTACAGCTGAGCCAAACAGTTGCCGAACTGGTA
>JAODUH010003251.1:0-11477 GCA_027564835.1 Typhlichthys subterraneus
TTTCTCAAAATACATAGCAAAACACTTAATAATGTCTATAATTAATCAACAGTAGCCTGCTTCACGTCCGCTTTAAAGGCCTCTCCATGTCCACCGCGTTTCGCCGTTCCTCCTCCCATAATGCACCATGGTAATTGAGTGGAGCGGAGGCCCTGGAGTCCTGTATGTGTAATCCACACTTTATAAGCAGTCTAATTGAAGTGCAAATTCAATACTCCCTCATCAGACTTTTACTGGCTGTGCCTTTGCTTACTCCCCTTAGGTAATTACAGCGAGGCTGGCAGTTCAATCATATTGCAGAAAATAATCTAGCGAGAAACACGGTGACACACACGCACGTACGCACACACACACACAAACAAAGAGCAAACCGGTACACCGTCGGCCAAACGTGTGCCAGGGCGGAGTTTTCTTTTTTACTTGAAGACTTTAGCTGCGAGAGACGGCCCACTTTCAGCAATCAGTTACGCAGCTATAGGTAACCGAACTCTCGGCTAAATCAGTTCGAAGTTGAAATGTAAAGAACGTCGAATCTGAATGGCTGTGCACTATAGGCTACATGCAGGCAGGCACACACACACACACCTCCTGTGTATTGGAAAAGGTGTATTACTGTGTGTTTCTGTGAGTGGGAGGGATGTTTTGCAGCTTTAATTAAACTTCCTCTATTTTCTCACAGCTTGTCCCCATAGGTGTCAGCCTGTCTCCCGTCCATATGTTTATATATTTATAATTGCATTAAACTCATGAGTTGAACCACAATGACTGAACACCGTGGCAGACTGGACGCTGTCCCTGCAATATAAATTAATTCACTGAAGTATTCTGTTGGTTCGGGCAAATTCCACATTACGACGTAATAGTAGTGCGTAAGTTTCTACGCTACGGTAAGAAGCAGCCAGTATTCAATGTTATGTGATTCTTCTCTGGCAATATGACTGACAACACTATTCTATATTATGGTAGAATGAGATACTAAACATGAAAGGCAAATAAATTGTCATTGTATATAACATCCCGCAGTGCTTCTCTAGATATTAGTTTTGGAAACTATCCTCTGACAGTTTAACTTTTCCTTTTTAATTGGTTTGCCAGAGACCAGTTCATTTGTTTATTTCTCTTCTGGGTAATTTCCTGTATTTTTTATTTAACAATCCCAGTAGGCTAGACAGTTATAGGACAAACATCCATTTAAATTAACTTACACAATACAATTACACAGTGCGGCTCAATAATGCGTTTGGAAGTTGGACTAACTGAACATCTTCAAAACTGAAATTCATGTTTTACATTATTTGGAACGCAGCCTTTCTGGAAAATGGCCGGTTGTCCACGTGTAAGAGTATTTAGCCTACATTCAACAGGTGTGTAAAGTGTAACAATAACCAACATTATATTGTATCAGTACTACATTCCATTCCTCAACAGGTGTAACAATATTTAAATTATAATTTGTCAGTTTAAAACATGTCATGTTCAACAGAATGATCCAGGCCATTAGAGGGCGTCATAACAAGCATGTCTCAATATGATCAGATCACACGTGTCTGAGTTAGTGGTTAAACAAAAACAAACTCAGCGTGGCGAATATTTCATTGGGCGTGTCTAACAGCGTCATAAGCGTAACCTGATGTTGTGTAGTGACAGCTTCTGTCAAAATCATTGAATCCTGTCTTTGACAGCGAACGTAAGGTGAGTTAATAATAATAATAATAATAATAAATTCCGACTGTGCACGCAGTGAAAGTTGTCTTAAGTTCATAATTCGCAGGCTACAAGTCTAACGTGAAACATTATTTCACGTTACCAGTGTAGGCTACATCTACTAAGCTAACTAGCCGCTATATCTGCTTACAGTTAAAACAAATGATGACTGAGTCCGGTTTATCATTTGTGCATCTGAAACAATACGAGTTAATAAAGCCCTCGCCAGTCAGTGTTTTAAAAGAGACTTGGTCATTGTGTAAATAAATCTGCGGCAGATATTAGTGGAACATTAGTTTTGTACTGGGGACATGCAAGATATTGAACCCGATATCACTCAACCTGTCTCTGTATTTACTCAAGTAGCACGTCTGTATCCTACCAAATAGTGCTCATCAAATTAGTCAGATATGGCACATCCGTGTACAGTGCAGAACACTGCTGCAGGGTGCATTTATCTGGAAACTGGCGTAAATGTGATGAGTGGGATGCTGGATTCAAGAGATTCTGTGTGATCTGAACGGGCTTAGTTCTGAAAGCTGACAATGACAAAGAGGAAAAGGTGACATGTAGCCTAATATTCTCTTGAACGTCTTGGCTGGAATTATCTTATTGAGCTACGAATTTAAAAGTGGAGTCATCAATCCTGCGGAAATATTGTTTGAACGCGATCAAAACAAAAAGCTGTCTGTCCCCCTTCAATCTCATATGGTCCTCCCTCAGAAGCTCCAATTCCCCAACTGGACACACATGGTCAAGTATAGTGTTCGTGCTGTGTGGTGCGGTCTCCACCACATTGTTTGTGTTACCATTTACAGAGCCAGGGCTGTGTAGAAACCTGATTAGTCACACACACACCAACAGTGGACCCTGATGTGAATTAGCAGAATTTGACAAATTACTACCGATATTATCATTGCCATTATAGTTTTCACGTAGCTTTCGCTGTCGTCACCTGAACCACGCCTATAGCTGATTGGTAAGTTCAGTTGTTACTCGGACAAAAGTCGCGGAATTTGAAGCTCTCCAGACTGATTCTCGCGTCAAACTGACGCTGTAGCTGCACCAGCTACACTTTATGTACTATGCAACCCTTTCCTTCTAAATAAACTTGGTCAACTACTGGGTAAGATGGTCCAAAAACAAGCTGCTAACTAGATAACTGCTAACAGGATAACTAAGAAAACAGATGAATATGTTGTGTAGCACTGAGTGGCGCACACACCGAAACAACCATCATTAAATGTCTCTTATTGACAACTAGTCGAGGAGAGACACCACTGCCCGCTGTATACTGTGTGTGTGTATGTGTGCGCAGGTGTGTGTGTGTTTGTGTGTGTGTGCGGTCGTAGCATTTACATTGTCTAGTTAAAGTTCCGTTTATTGTGATTCGTTCCAATACAGAGAATGCAAGTGAACAAAATGGAAGTTTCTGAAGTCACACAATCACAACGTTGTATCACAAGACTCCATACAACACAGAAACTATGTGCATTGACGAGACAGCTGATCTCTTCACAGCGAGGCACGGTGTGTATTGTATGGGGGCTGGAGCACTAAGGTCCGTAGCGCACAGAGAAAGCCGTGTTTGTAGGCTGTACAATAGCTTAAGTCAGTGGTTCTCAAACCGGGGGTCGAGACCCTCGGGGGGGTCGCGAGCCACAGAGGAGGGGGTCCCAAAATGATTTTCAGAGATGAAATTACTTTTTTTTTAAATTATTTTAAAATTGCACAGTTTTAGCCATAATTGTTTGTAGTAGTACAGTTAATACATTTATTGGCTGTATTCTGCTATTATGGCGGTTATTATGCGAGCTGAAAGGTTTGGGAACCACTGGCTTAAGTAATGTAGAGTTCTGTACGTACACACAGTATATACAATATACAATGTTGAATGTAGAGTATTCACAGTATACTATGTAAGCATTGCAATGTTAGTGTTTGAGTAACGGTGTGATGAACTGCATTAATGCTTATGTTCTTATTCACTGATGTGTATTGCCCCAGTCTGTGTTTAGGAAATGCACTTGTCTGTTGGGGCTTTCTATAGACTATTGATATATTGTGGCTCTCAGATTTCATACCACACGTCTACCAAAGTTTCACTGCAATCAAGTAGTTTTAAATAAGAGTACGTTGGTTGACTTTCTTAAAACTATTGTGCGAGATGATCCCGATGTACAAGCTCCCGAATCACTTGCATAAACCTTCCCTACAAACACAAACAGGTAATCGTTACGCACACGCATGCACATGCACCATTTGGAGACTTGGAGAGGACCATTTGGTTTATTTACGTGCGATATTCCTGTAACTGCTGGGAGCAGGCTAACAGCCAACCGAAACACGCGCCGGAGGCCAGGCTAATAGAATATGACAGGAGTGGAGTCACTGGCATCGTAAAGCTGTCGCTGGTTAAGCTCACAAATTTGTCGCCATTACCTGCCTGCCTCTAACTCCGCACAGGGTGGAGAACGTGAGTTTTGCGGAGCTCTTTTACAAGCGGGGGAAAGGGGGGGGAAGTGTGTGTGTGTGTGTGTGTGTGTGAGGGGGGGTACTTTACCAGTCAGTCAGGACCAATCAGTGCCGTCGGTTGTTTGTGCGTCCTTGCCTGCATGCGTACCCTCTTGTGTTTGTGAGAGAGCAATCAACTGATGATGAATTAATGTAAAGATGCAGAACAACAACGATACTACAGTCTCTAGAGTTTACTGTTCTTGAGTCCTATTTGTTTACCGTCTGCACTGCACTGCTTGTTTCTGGCCTTGTCATTGGGTGTTGTGTTGCTTATAGAACATATATATCGAATGCGCCTGCCTTTTTTATTTTTTTCTTCTTTCACGATCTTGTACCAATGACTCAGCTGTGTCTTTATTGGTAATACTTTTTGTAAGAACAACATATCAATCAAAAGGATTTCTTCGAAAATATATGAGGTAGAGTGTTCTATTGTGCTTTGACACGCGCACGCACATGCACACGCACAAACTCCTGTATTGGTTTTGCTTCTCTCGAAAGTAGGAACAACTTGGTCATGTGTACAAAAAGGGTCTGGGCTTCATTACATACAATGAATCACATCTATAGGCCTATAGTCTGGTCTTTGGATAAATATGTGTCCGAGGTGAGCTATCGCAAGGTTGTCTCACTCTCACAGCTCAACACAGAGGAGAGCTTCAGCCTAAGTAGCCTATTGTTGTCTTTCCCGAGATAACCGACATGGAGCTGATACCATATTTAATTTTCATTACTTACTTACTTCACTCTGTCACTAAAAACTGGCTAAAGCAATTCCTGTAATAGGGCTACTGAACAGGGAATTTGGCTATATGTATGAAGTATTGATAAAATGTGATATTGCGATATTGATCATGGGTAGTAGCAATATATTGATTCTGTATCGTTATTGCAATATCATGTTGCGCAATATCATGTAAAATGTTGCAGGAAGTGCAATATTCCGTTTATTTTGTGGAGAGATGTGTCCGTTGGCTGTTTGGACTAGTTGTGTTTTATGTAGACAGAACAGTAAGGTTTGTGGATGAGAAAGCTGATGACATAATAGAGATTGAAAAGGAAACATCAGTGGCCAAAAAGAATGTCTCCTCGGTAGCTTGGAATTATTGTTGTGGTACCAGTCCAATATGACTGCCAGTTGAAAATGTGAATTAATGAATGTGAATGTATGAATATATTTTGATGCATTTTCCCATAACCTTTGTGTTTATACTTATGTTTTAAAATATCAAAATTAATATCGATATTGCCAATTTTATCATCAATATCGCAATATCAGATTTGATCAATATTGTGCCACCCTAGTGGTCATTTTAGCACTCAAATACTGCTACCCCGAATAGTGAACCGAATACTCAAGGTCCAGTGTATGCTCCTATATCCACAACGGTCAAACTTTATCGACAGCCTTCTGAGGCTTACTGTTTGCTATAGTACAATGCAAACCTGCAGTACAGCTTTTAATGTTCCTTATCCTCCCTCCTATCCAGTCATATCTGGTATGAACTCCTGATGTAGCATGTCTATGGAGGATACATAAGTTTTCTTACTTGATGTTCCCTTGATGACACAGGATTCATGTGGTAGACAATGGCATTGTCAGCATAGGTTCA
The DNA here is from genome assembly GCA_027564835.1 of Typhlichthys subterraneus. Lineage (NCBI taxonomy): Eukaryota > Metazoa > Chordata > Actinopteri > Percopsiformes > Amblyopsidae > Typhlichthys > Typhlichthys subterraneus. The sequence continues at coordinate 5,835 of JAODUH010003251.1, forward strand.
ATTAACGCTAATGTCCTCCTGTGCCTAGATTGTTTGCCAGATGTAATTTTCCAGACATGTTTGATTGTTTAAAATCCAATTGGTCAGGCGTATGGTATTAGCCCCACAGCTAAGACTGTTTGTTACACTGCAAAAAATGCACTATCAAATATTAGTGCAAATATATTAGTAATGAGCTGACTAAGGCTCCAAACAAGCAAAACTGGCTGCCAGTGCAGTAAGTGAAATTCACTTGATAATATTTCTTAAAGTTAGTGCACATTTACTTAAATTAAGTCACTAGCTAAGCTATTTATATTAGTAACAAGTCCAACTAGATTTTAAATTTAAAAACAAGATATTCACACTAAGTTAGATACAGTTTTTGCAGTGGTAGGCTGCGAGGACGAACATTGCGGTAGTATATTGCAGTAAATTCGCACACCACTCCCGGGATGTAGCTTATGAAATCTTCAAAAACACATCTCATGTTGGGTTTATGTTTTTGTGAAGTGTACCTTTTCTTAATTATATCGGTGAAGTGACGGGAGTGTTTTTCCTAAGTGAAGCCAGGCCCAGTAGGTTCCTCAAGCACATCTTAACGGATGATCTTTAACCGATTCAGCTTTAGTTGATGCTTATTTCTCATGCTGACGATCACTTGTATGGCGGCGGCAACACGTATGGAATTACTTTGCATGAGACCAGGGAAATTGAAATATGGATTGGGGTCGCAAATGCCTGCTAGTGCTATTTGGCTCACACGGATGTGGAAGATGAAATACGCTTTCCAAATGCGTGTGTGTGTGTGTGTGTGTGCGTGTGTGTGTGTCAGTTGGTGACTGATGCAGACGGTGTCGGAATCGAATGGTTTTCCAACGGCGAGCCGTTTTCCAATAACAAGCGGCGAGCGGGAGCGACGTTGGGGAAGTGGATGTTTTAAGAGGAAAAGTAATCTTAAAGACAAGCCACGCCATTCCTCACTCTTGATACCTGGCTCCTCCGACGCCCTCGCTGTGTACGTCACGCACGCACACACACACATGCACACGCGTGCGCACACGCACACACACACACACAGAGACACAGGGAATCCACCATTCAGTCATAATTGGAGTCTGCATCATTTTCACTTCCTTAATAGGGATAAACTATGTAGGCTGTGCAGTTAATCAATATCAGGATATACTGTATATAGCCTGATCTTAATGTTTTAATGCGCCAAATAAAGACAATAGGCCTGTAGGCCGATATAAAGGGTAAGGGGAACTATTATAGGTGTAGGTATAACAACTTGTGTTAATATTAAGCATACATGTAGCTGTGGAACAAATGTAAATAAATGTGGTTGTTGCCATTGTAGATAATCTGGAGGCAATGTTACGGTACCGGCCGGTAGCCTACGTCTTTATCAGCCAGTGGGAAGAGCACTTTCTACTAAGTCATTTTGAAGACGTGAGCTACAAAGCCTGCAGATGTTTTATTTTATTTACGCACTAGGCAAGTAAGTACAGAGTGCGCATAGTGCACTTATTCAAAGTGCACTTAGTGAAGTACGCGGTTTGACACACGGCAAATGTTAGCGTCATCCAGGGGCGGCAGTCCCGTCCGAGTCTTAAGAATAGAGCTGAATGAGAGGCGCACACGCACGTAACTCGCCTTTTGGAAGTGTGTGTGTGTGTGTGTGTGTGTGGGGGGGGGGGGGGCAGTTGTACAATGGAGTCGTAAGATCTCCCTTTATGCAGACCAGAAGGCTGCGTTTGAAATCCCAGCGTTTCACGCAAGTCCTTGCATAAATCATTGCTATTTCGTTAGTGACACCGAATCGTTTCCACCATTGCTGCTGTACAGATGGATTATGATGCTCTATCTTCGTCTGTATTCCAATATCTGGTTTAGAATTATTATTTTATTTTTTTTGCATTTGCCTTTATTTGACAGGAACGTCCCAAGTGAAACAGTGAAAATGATATAAAGTACAATTATAAGGCACAGTGCACACAAGACCACAACATGCGGGTGATACTGTAAGTACCAACATTAACACGATGTATTAGCCTATAGTATTGATAACAAGTGCATTTAATACAATTTCTGACATTTTTCTGAACATGCAGATTTGTGTGCAACAAGCTTGAGCCTAACCCGGAGCTCTTTCCAAGACCAATGGCCATATTAAAACAGACTTTTCTTGCCACCAGCTGACCTAATATTACAGTACACGCAGGCTACCTTCACTACCTAGATGTGTTAATTACTACCTATATGTGTTATCTTGTGTGTATTTGCTTCCTATAGCTGACTATACCTTTAATGCACTGCTCTCCGGCGTTGTTTAGCTGGTTCAATCGATTTGTTATGGTTACAGCGATAATGATCCACTCTGCAAACACTCCGCATAAGTTCTGTTTTCAATGTAGCCTGGCTGTAATGCTGAGCCTGGTCACCAGGGGGTTGGGCTGGCCAGGTGTCCTTTTGCCATTCCTCCCGCCCCCTCACCCTGACTAGAGCAGGTACGCTTTGCGAATGTAAACCATGGACAGCACAGCCTGTTGGAAGTGGCAGCAGCCCATAAAGTCTGACCCGGTTGGTTGTGCTGATATTATCTGACATTTAAGTCAGGTGGAGAACAGCCAGTCTTTATCTTTGATAAGCCCATAAGCCCCGTTAAGTGTTCTCCTGTTCTGATACTGTACGAATTGTCAGTTGGGAATATGTTTTAAGCTGTGTATGGAGTTTATTTTTTATTTTTCTGCAGGCAAATTTAGTCCCTTATGTGTTAAATTAATTATTTATTGGAATACTTAACCCTTAATTAAATTTACAGCACAAAACGGTATCTAGCAGCAGATGGGAAATGACTACTGGATGATGTTAACAAAATTATCAAGGTAGTTAGAAAATAAGTAAACTAATGCTATTCTCCATTAGAGCCATATGAATGTGGTTAGATTTACTTCGAGAGGCATTTTCTCTGCCTAGATCTTTTACACACCAGTCACTAACACCTGTTAGGCATGCATTTTTGCTGTCATCCTAGACTTAAAGGCAGGGTTAGTTTTTATGTAGTGTCAATGATTGTATTTGCATGTTGTTTGACGGTAATTATAAATAATCAGCACGGTGCTCTAAGCCTACTAGTCATGCTCTGAAATTCAAGACGACGATATGGTACACAGTGTACACGGCACCACCACAAACAACAACACGCGAAACACAAACTTTCGTGTGAGTTCTACGGAAAAATGGCCTCCGCTGAACTAAAAGCAACATCGGAAAATGTAGGCTAATCCCTAAGAAAAGTCAAGAGTGGTGAACAGACACCACACCTGTAGTGCCTGCTGTAGTGGTTGTTTCCGAGGAAATTGCCGACAGGGCATTTTAGTATTCAGGCATATTAGCACGCTTGTGCGCGGCCGTCCAAGATGTGCAACTAAGCTATTGTGCAAGCCAAGTCGACGTGATGGGTGAGAATAACAAGGCAGCCAGCGTCCGGTTCACAAGACGCATTGTTTAAAAAATAGTAAGACACGTACCACCTATGGCCAACTCTTTTACTGAGATGAACAATGTTATGCCAAATGCGAACAGTGAATGTAACTCGGTACCGTAGTTGCTTCACGGCAATGAGAACATTACAGTCTCAGGCGGAGCTTAATCGGAGCTAGATCATCTCCATGATGAAGTTATGTGTGCCGCATCTGTGGTCAAATATGAGCGTGCATAACCTGCTTTAGATTCGACCGATTGGCCGATCACCCATATAAGCGCAAAAAAACAATAAGAACAGCGCCCATGAAGGTGCACAGACAGTGGAACTATAGTTCCAGCAGGGTGCGCTCACAGGGGAGTTTATAGGATCAAACATTGGGTGGAGTCTAATGCTAGTTCTATGGTCTAATGGGAATACACAGAGTGCCTGCTAAATCACAAATTTTACTGTATAACAATGAACTGGCTGTGTTTATACCTGTATTTGTTTGTCCAATCTCTAAAAGTAAAGCCAAGTTCGTTAGAGATCTTAAACATTGGCTAAAATGTTTTTCAGAAAATAATAATAATTTTGTATTAATTATTTCAGGGATGCTGAAATGCAATTTAGGTGTGCTTAAGCACATCAAAGAAATAGTCTAAAATTGCCAATTGTTGGCAGATGTCCTAAAAATGTAATATATCCATGCTTAAAGAAATTAATCCTGCATATTTATGCTCATCTTTTCATTAGAATATAGACCAGTTAATATTTTGATGCCATCTCGTGGTAATGCTCCATAACATGTTTTAAATATGTTACATATACTGTATATTTAACTTAAATCTTGCAATCGCAATATCTGTCAGAAAAATCGCAATTAGATATTTTTCCAAAATCGTTCAGCCCTACTGTCCGTCTGTTTTGTGTACATGCAGAAAGAAAATTATCTGGTGTTCCTACACCATCTTTCTCCAGCATGGCTGACTCCTCAAAAGTAAATCCCATATATCCCTCCAAGAGTGATTGTATTTAAAGTATTTCCTTCAATAACGCTGTTTAAAAGTGTCAATATGACATGAAATTGAAATCTCTGCCCATTATCTGCACATTGTGTTTTTAATGGTACATATTATTATTAATATTATTATTATTATTATTATTATTATTATTATTATAAGGTAGGCAGGAAACAGATTATGTTGACCATGCTCACACCATTCACTCATAAACAAACCAGAGAGAGAGAGAGAGAGAGAGAATGAGAATATTGTGGTCATAAAATCAATAGTTCATACCATTCTGAAATTGAAGATGTTTTTTTTTTCTTGAAAAAAATATATAAATGGCGGGTGCAGAGGGTAGAATATGAAATGACTTTGGCAGTGGGTCCTCATGTGTGCAGCCTTATCGATTCCCTGCACCCTGGTCCAATTACGCTCGCAGCTATTTGTCCGAGATACTCGTCAGCCTTTTAAACACCCAGGGGAGTAAAGTTTTAGGTGTGCTTCACTTGGCCTTGTCTCACTCACTACCAAGAAGCTGCCATTTTATTTTTTTGTTTACCATCAAAAGGAATTCTGGGAAATTAGATGCTTTATTGGCCACACCGTCAAGACTGGTGGAATTAGTTTTAATTAGTTTTAGCAGTATGTTAAACTGCAGCACGGTAGCCTACATGCATGGACAACAGCAACAGCTTCGTTTTATCACAAATCAACGAATTGATAGAAATAGCAGAAGCACACATCCATTAGGTGAATGGTATGCACTGTGAGAGGAGGGGGCAACTGTAGATTAGGATGTGTAAAAAGCAGGCATGTCTACGATACTGAGATCGGAAATCGGTCCGATACTGACTTAAATAGCTGGATCGGTATCGGTGACAATTGGACAGTTGCAACCGATCCATGGGGCTGATCCAGTTAAATACATTTACATGCGTAGGTCTACTGTCAAGCAACAGCCATATCCAACCTACCCAGGCCACACTATCAGCAGCAGCAGGTTTCTAAAATGCATCTAGGTTCTAAAATAGAGATTGGCTGAGCTTTACTTTGCAACTTAACTTAAAACTTAAGTTTAAACAACGACTCGGTACTCTGTATCGGCCAATACCCAAAGTGTCGATTGAAAAACTGGATTGTGCCATCCGTAGTTAGCTATGTGTAGGGGGGGGGGGGGGGGGTGAA
>JAODUH010003253.1:0-11476 GCA_027564835.1 Typhlichthys subterraneus
CTAGTCTCAGCCTCTTCATCAGCACTACGTCACATAAGAGACTGTCTCTAGTCTCAGCCTCTTCATCAGCACTACATTACATGAGAGACAGTCTCTAGTCTCAGCCTTTTCCGTCTTTTAGCACTACCTCACATAAGCAACTCTATGCTGAAAGTCTGATACCCTAGTAAGCTCGACACAAGACTCTCGCAAAGTGATACTGTTGATTTCCATTGGCTGTTAGCATGGTCACTCACAAGTGTATCCGTAATTTCCGGTGCGACTAAAGCGCAGTGTTTTATTTACTAATTTAAAATGTTATAATTATTTTAAGCAGTAACCATAGCCGACTAATTTTACAGAATTACAAGACCTGTAAACAGCCAGAGTCGTGTCATTTAGCTTACCAACCAAATCTTCAATGAAAATGTAATGTCTGATTTGGTCATTGAGTTAAGTAGTTGATAGTCGTGTCTGTAAGATTGCTCAACGGCTATAGCACAAACTGGAGGCAACAACTAGAATTATGTAGTCCAGGTAAGTTTATTTATAGCACACTATTCTCTTGGTGCACGTGTGCCTTGATTATTTCAGTGTCAATACAGCCAGTTTGGAGGATTATTTCTCATGACAACCATTCAACTTAGTCCTATGCACATGGTTTAGTTTGATGATACAAAGGGAAAGCAACACCCCACAAAACGCCCAACATCATAGTGACTGAAGCTTAATGGCCCCTTTAATGAGATCAAAAGGATGCATACGTCGCTAGGCGCTGTGTATCGATAAGGTCTGTGGCACTACTAGACCGTAGAGCAGTTCAGCGGCTTTAGTTCCGTTTCTTTATGCACCGCGGGTGAACGTGATTAACTATAATTGCCAGTTAAATCCCAATAACTGATAAAAGTAATGGCACAACAAAATAAGGAAGTAACATTTACAGAAAGATTGATTTTTAGTTTAGTGTCTTTTCCTTGTTTCGTATCCCTCTTCTAACTCTCCTTTTCACTTTTTTCCCCTCCTTCATCTTGCCATGATGAATTGCTGCCGTGTGGACACTTAATGGGCCTCCTCTCTAAATATTCAGACAAAGCAGGGCAGGGCACGTCCAGTCAGAAAAAGAATGGGCTCATTACAAACTAATTAGTTCTAACAAACTAATTAGTCCACTAAGAGATGGTTGGAGAGACCGAGAGAGTTATAAAAGGTAGGTGAGGTTACTCCCAGGAGACTATTTGGGTGGCTAGAAGGGAACCTTTGAAGCACTGGATGAACTGTATTGTGCTAAAACTATATTGTAACTGTAACTATTCTGTATTAAAGGTATAGTCCGCGATTGTAAGGTAATACACTTTTTGTCAAATTCAGCAAAAAATGGTCTCATGGTTCGTTAGCTGCCTGTTCACTGAAATGTCTTTAGGTGTTTCTACACCATTGTGGCTCTGTACCCAAAACAAAGTGCACCACACAACACTATCACAGCCTTGTCAGTGTGTGTCCAATGTGGGGGGGTTGGAGCATCTGAGTGAGCACCCTGTGGCACTGAAGGCGGAGGTGTTTATGTTTTGTTTAAATTCAAATATCAACAATCTTCCTCCAGAATGGCTGACTGCACATTTAAAGTAGTCTCAGGCTACTCCGCTAATCAGCACTACGTCACCTTGGCAACTCTGTGCTGAACATCTGATGCATAGACCCTCGTAAGCTCGACACGAGACTTTCGGGAAAAAATACTGTCGATATCAATTGGCTGTTAGCATTGTCACTCACAAGTATGTCTCTGTAATGTCCGGTGCAACGATAGCACGGTGCTTTATTCACTCATTTATATTTAAACATGTATTTTATATGTATTTTACGTATGTAAAGGCTGGCTCTGCGAGACTACCTATATCTAGCAGTATCTATGCCATGTGTATGCACCAGTGTTTGATGAACTTTAGAACACAAAACAACCAAAAATTGCATAAAAGGGGGTTCATTGTTGCAGACAGGAGGGACGTTATCACGTCTCTGGTACGTAGTACTTCTGGGTCACTGTGAAAAGTGTCTATTCTGCTGATTCTGCAATTAAACTTTTTCAGTGACCTGGAGGCGCGACTGAAGACATATAAACCTTCTTCTCGTCTATCTTGTAAACAGGGACAATCTTAATGAATCTTTTAAAGCTCTCTCGTCACAGTTCAACCTTATTGCATTGCTTTATGTGGCACTGATGTAAGGTGGTTTTACACGACCTCGTGATTTGCACACAATATACTTTTTAACACTGCGTGCTGTTATTGCGGTTTGATTTTAGTGTTTGATTATTTTTTATGAATGGTTTGGACGTGTGGGGCGAGAACTGCTGCGTGTTGGCTGTAGTATTTTCTTTGAAATGTCTCTGTGTGAAGCATGCAGTGTACTGTAGTGTAATACATACAATGAACGTGAGACGGCAGACGGCAAAACGGATATCGTGTTAGCGGACGAGAGCAGGGCGGCAAAATCAGTTGTGGTCGGCAGAAAAATGCCGAAGCCGGCAACGGCAAATGGCATGCGGTTGAAAGTTAAAATATTTGAACTCCTTGCCATCCTCTGCCTCGGCATTTCCAACCGGATTTTCGAAGCTCCCTCACACACGGAGATAACATAGACGACGATCAAATGCTTTTGGTGCAACAACACTAGAAAAGTAGATACAATACAAAAATGATTACATAAAACAGTGCCTACTAAATAACTGTAAATTATAATAAAATTTGTATTAAATTATTTGTAAACAATGCGACATCACCATACTGTAGCAACTGCTATATTCAGTTGGACTTTTATACCGTACCGTCCAAAAAGTGTTTGCCGTCCACCGTCTACTGTGTTCCATGTGAACGCAGCATTATTCACAGTGCGTTATTCATGCCCACATCTTTAGGTTTTGGTAATTTCTAAAGGGAAACAAACCACCACCTTTGGCACTTCCCTCATTAGTCTGCTGTGCGAGTCTTCTTTCTTGATAAGTCAACCCAATTAAAGGGCTAATTAGGCCCAGTTGTTCGAATACTGTAATTAATGATAACATCTGCCAATGGCAGACACCAGGCCTTTCTCACTATCAGGGGTTTGCCTGCTCTTGAGGCTATGTGCTGACTGCCGAGATTGCATAAATATCCAATGACACTGGGACAAAAGAAGACAGGAAGGATCTATTCATCTTAAAATATAACATGAGGTCAACGTTATTCATAATTGGAAAATGAATAAGCCAATATTGTAGTGAAATGAGACGGTGACCCATATGCGCGCTCACACACACACATAAGGGAGAGTTTCTTATGCATGCAGAGCTTTTGTACTTTGTCGTATTTAGTAACTTCATCATGATCAGTAAGGAATTTCCGTAATAAAGAAGGTATTAGTGATGTAAGATACTGGGTGTGTACGCACCAAGCCAGCTGCCCATTATGTACAACAACCCCAGCCCATTGATGCCTTCAAACAAATGGGCACAAAGTTCTTACTGTACGACTGTATTAAATGATCATTTGGACTGTATGGTGCGGTAAGTAAGTACAGTCTGTATTGATGGATCATGGATAATTCTCTTTTTCCATGGCTCTGGGTCTCCCTAAATAATCACAAATGTTTTTATAAATGGAGAATATGGGAAATAGGAATACAGAAAATATTCAGACTTCTAAAACCTTGCATACTCACACACACCCTCAGCGGTTTATAAATAATCAATGAACTGCCCTATGTGCCTAATATTAAAACGTGTAAGATATATTAGAAATCCTTTGTTCCACTTGGCAATTGCAAGAAATGATCTCTCTCATATATATATATATATATATAATTTGGAAGGTTTACTAGGGGGTGAATAATCAAGAAAACAAATATTTGTTGCAAAAGCATGTCTACTTTGTTTCTCAAACAGATGTTCTTTTGACAAAGAACAGTCTGAGTGAATAGATATTGACATTTTCTCTGAATCTGACAAAAAGTGTATTGGCTCAAATCACTGACTACCTTTAATGCCATAGCAAACTGGCCATAGTGAGAGGCACAGGAAAGGCACAGCCTAGTGTCTAGTGAAGCTGCATGTGATTTCTCTTTGGCAAACAGGGACTCTTGTCAAGGCCAATCTTCGTCCAGACTTGAAGTCTTATGTAAATGAATGCTTTGGAGTATAATTAGGCAATCAGCTATCAAGATTACTTTCCTGTTTCACTCATATTGATGTTGCACACTACTGTAGATAAATAACTAGGAATGCCTTAGAAACTAGGAAGGTTGGGTAAAGGACTTCTATGTCAGATCCATGGCACAGCTGGTTCATTGTTGACAATGCAAGACACCTGATTTCAGTCCATTACAATTGTGGCCCTTCTGCAAAGCCAATCTGAAAAGATGAATTGAAGACGGCAACATCAACCGTAACACATTCTTGGATGATTAACGGCCAAAGATGAAATTATGGAAATGTGGAACAATTCTATGACTGGCTGCAACACAGAAGAAACATATTTTGGTAATGAAAGAAGACGTCTCACATTGTAGTGGCCGGGATAATCTGCTTTTCCTTCCAGGCTTCTCTCTCACTAAATATGGATGAGCTTGTGCCTGCCATTGAGGACTGGCGTTGAGCGCGGATCGGCTCCCACCAACGACTTTGCTGAGGAGGCTGAGCGTACGTAGCATCCAAACAGCTTAATACCATACATGACCAGAAACTAAATCAGTTTACCCCCAAATAGTTCACCGGAGAAATACTGTTGTGGCCTCAGATACTTGGAAAGTGCAGCGAAATAATGTTATATACTCCAAATACCCATTAAAGCCCCTAGAGCGAAATAACAGGCAATGTTTTGATGAAATTCGTGGACCTCCCCCTGCCTTTCAAAAGTCGAACATGGAAGTGCTCTACAATGCACCTCTCACTTCACTCGATTATCTCTATGACAACTGAGTGAAACCATATGACACCTTCAATGGCTTTGGTGTGGTACAGTAACACGCCCCTCTCCCCCAAATACACATGTTATGGGTCAGCAGATAGTTTTAATAGCCTACCGTTTTGTTGATTAATAACATCATTCAGTTTTATCTTCTATCTTCTATCACAGACGGGGCACATCTAAATTGATCTAGTCCAGGGGTCTGCAACCTTTACTATCAAAAGAGCCATTTGTGCCCATAACATTTTATATTTATCTGTCTGGAGCTGCATAAAATAGTATACTAATTGAGCCTATAAACATTACTAATAGACCTAAATGAGAATTAATTCACATGTTTTTCCCAGGGCGCATGAGTGATTTTGAACCGGGGGATAGGGGGCAGGAGCAAACCTTTTCATTTAAAATAAAGCACTTTTTAAAGCCAATTTCTGGTGACTTTAAAACAGAATATACTAAATAATATTCTTTGTAAGTAAGTAAGTAAGTAACATTTATTTATATAGCACATTTCACAGATAAAAATCACAAAGTGCTTCACAATTGTAAGGGAATACACAGAAATATAAAATACAAGATAGCACATGACACAAATACATAACCAGCTACTATGTGCACTCACAATGTTGAATGGACTAGATCCATTTTGATGTGAAAACAGACACAGGCTGGCAATACAAAATATGTTTTGAGATTATATTGTATGGGGGAAGGGGGAGAAACAACACCTAGATGAAGTTCTAGAATGTTTTTCAAAGCAACAAGGAGCCGCTGTAGAGGTGTTTAAGAGAAAATAATCATCAGCGGGAGAATGTTTTTGCTAAATGCTTGTAGATTTCTTTAATTTCAGCTATGCTACGGTATCTAACACAGTGAAATACACATCATTCTGTTAAGGATGAGGTATAGTAATCAGTAACATTATTGTATATTTCGCTTTTCTAGTACAATTACACAAAGTACTTTTAGACACAACACAAAAAGAAAGTAGAAACTGTAAAGGGAGAGCGATTAATCAATGCATTCCTCGCTATTTAGTAATATAACATCAAGTCAATGTTATACGTTTAGTTTAGGTAATTCGTAGTCAATAAATGCATCAATTTACATTTAAAACATATTTTATAAGGTACTTATGCTTATACTTACTTATGTTTGTACTTAGTTACTTATTACGTATCTATGCTAACTTCCGGGAACTATTTTGAGGCTCCACGATCCGCCATTGCTGTGAAAAAAAAAGTCTATTGGAGTGAACGGAGATAGCGCGATTCTCTTTTTACATGACTCTGGTATGCAGACCAACACTTTCTTCTTTTATATGCGGTACTGATGCTGCCAATGGGTCATCTGGGAATAACTGAATATCCAAGCCTGCATGGCTGCCATTTTGTGCATCTCAGTATTCGGGTTTAGTGATTAATGAGTCTGGCCCTGTCCCTCTGTGAGATGGTTTCACAACACACTGTAACTGCTTGCAACATGGATGTTGACCATCCATTCACGGCTCCCGAGGGGCCAAAATGCTGCCCGAATCTCCCGCTGCATGTGAGGACAGATCCAGACTCTTGGAGTGGCTGTATAACTTGTGCTTCCTACCATAGTGGATAGTGACGCGACGCAAATGTGGGAGCATATCCTGAACACTGCCATGACCTTGCGGAGAACAAAATATGGATGTTCACTAAAACATTATTTTTCCTACATCCACCTGGGTTTAGTAAACAAGGAGCACCAGATAAAGAGATGTTTTAACTCCAACAAATTCAGCTTAATAGCTCAATTAACCAGACATTTGACAGGGACTGCAGCCCCTTGTGCAATTGATTTATGTTTTACAAGGAAATGTAGGATAAAAGTTCATAAGATAAACAACCTCAGTATAATACATCATAAAAGATGTAGTTGTTTTCCCTAACCCACATTATTCTTGTATTTGTACTCAGTCGCTTTGGATAAGTGTCTGCTAAATGACTTTATTGCAAATTGAAATTCCACTTAGTTCAAGTCAGTTTAAAGTATTTCATAACAGAAAACCAGGAAGTCATTCTTCCATTCAAAATATGAAACAAATAATGACATCAGGCAACCCTCACAGTTTAGTTGATGAAAAGTGACTAAGACTAAACATAAAATAGTGTGCCAAAATTAACACAGATATTTAAATTAACATTTTGAAAAGACTATTTGACTATTTGGCTTGTCTGTGTACTGTAAATGCATTCTGAGATGCAGCATTGTCAATTTTCTTGCTCCACAATTGGCTGGTGGACCCAAAGTGACATCACAACCAGCTCAGGGTTAAAGTCCTTGAGTCAAACAAATATGCTCCTTTTTTTGTTTTGTTTTACTGTATACAATAAAGGTTTCTGATAAATGACATAAGCATAATAAATAGAACTGTATATTCAACAGACAATGTAGGATATATGAATAATTAAGTACAGAATATCCTAAGAGGTGCTGCTGAGATATAACTCAACATAAAAATATACAATATATATCAAAATAAAGTGCAATCAAAAATACTATAATGTCACTTTATATAAGCAGGTGTGATGGCACCGGTGTAATGGCACCATCACAGGTGTAATGGCACCAGTGTAAACACACCGACATGAGCACTTAACAGGGGGTGAATAGAGATTACAAATCACAGTATGACATTGGCAGATGCAGACTCTGTGGTCAAGCACTGAGTGCATCTCCAACACTCTACAATGCTGTACGTAGATAGAGACTAACTCACTGCTATTTGAGGAGAAGACAGGGGACATCTACACATCATGGTGTTAATTATCCGCTGCTTGCTGTTAATTCAAATGCAAACCATGCAGAAGGATGCTATATATCTGCAGATGTGTCTCAGCCTTTGTGCGGAGCCTGTACTGTATTCTGTACACACTCGGCAAACTTTCGACATTCGACCTGCAGTATAGATTGTGAAGACTGCTAAGCTCATATCTAGCAAGAAGTGAACCTTTGAACTTTCTGTAAACTGTAAGCAGTGGTCAACATTCTGCAAAGCGATCCTGATTGGGCTTGGCCCAATATATACTTGGCATAAAACATGTTTATGATAGGCACACTGAACATAGAGAGCACAGAGAATATGTTAGAAATAGGGCATTCCTTAAACGAAAAGGAGACCTGGATCCTTTAACATATTGAACAATAGCAGCTTTAAAATAGTTCAGGACACAGCCAACGGACGGAATGCTATTAACATTGAGAGCAAAAAGGGCATAAAATCAATTACTTCTAAGAGACATTTAGTATGAATTGTGTCAGCAGTCTAGTGGACACTCAAAAGTGACCGTATGTGAAAAGGTACTGTAATGTGTCAAACCTGACTTGAGTGGTCCAGATGTTCTCAGTGAATGAGGCTAATGAATTCTCACAATAGATGTGGGTTATAGGAACCCTCGCAAAGAAGATCATTTATATAAAATAAAAGCCTCAGTTAGGCTTTAAGCTCATTTGATTTTACCCCATAACAGTAGACCTAGATGGGTGATCAAATAGAATACTTTTATGGGGAAATATTATATGAATCTAACTTAATTTTTTATTTTAATTTTATTGTTAATTAAAAGTATTTTATGTTACTGGACAAACCTCTTGTTTCATAGTGTGTGTTTGGATTTAGTATTAAGAAACCGGCGCACACACAAAACACACAGTAGGAGGTAAACTCCGCACGCAAAATCCGCCATGCTAGCCATCTGGAGGCAATGTTGCCACGCCACATTTCTCAATGCACACACACGCACACACACACACACACACACAGGGTAGAGTGGAAGGCTAAATGATTTACAAAGGCTGTCTAGGGTTCACAGTCAACACACACTTAACAGCTAGCTGTTTTACAAACCTGCAGGCCACACACTGCTGAGAAATACACAACACAAGCGTGTGTGTGTCTAGTGGTAAGTATATGTCTGCGTGTGCATCGTGAATTTGGATATGTATGTGTTTCAAATGACCATGTATTGAAACATGCTCTTTTTAGTCATATATACCGTATAATAATGGAACAATAGCTATAAGAACGGCTGCTCTTATATTTATATATACCTCGATGATAGCCGCTTGCTTACTATGTCAGGTTTCATACTGTAAATCTGAAAAAGTCTTACTAATTTAAAAAAAAAAAAGTTTGTAATGATTGTGGCATAAAATGGAAGCTCTGTTAATTAAAATTTGATGTTTACAATAATATAACTAAATAACATTTAATCATAATATAAATACAAAGATTTAATGATGAAACATTAATGAAGCTGTAGTCTTATTTAAATTCCTTTGTGGAAAATGTTTTATCTTGACTTGAAATATATTTTAGGCATTGTGATCCACCTAAAATACCCATAAATAAAGCCAAGGTTGATTGGAGGTCAAATGCTTTGGATGACAGTCTCTCAGGTAACCATTTGATTAGTCCCCATGGCTGTAATCTTTATCCTCCTCAAACCCCCTCACTCAATAACGTCTTCTCTGTCCTTTCCATGTGCTTCTTATCACTTCTCAAAAGCTTTCCTCTTACAGTAAGTCTGTTACCCTCATTTTCTGCTCTCCCCAGGCTCCCTATATTGTCATCTCTCATCATCTATGTCTTTCTAGACTCCCTTGCCTCCTCTCCTCTGGCCAATACCAAGATAACTGCACCCTCGCTAATATAAATCCAAAATGGTTGCCAATTAGGGTCCCCTAATCACAGAAAATAATTGATGCACGAGGGTTAATTCATAATTACCGGGGACCAATTAATCATGTTCTGTAACACAGAAGATCAGCATTTATGAATACATTGGACCTACTGTAAATGCTACAGCAGATACATTCTGGGCAGATGTCCCAGAATGTATGAACTATGAAACTATGAACTATGAAATGCAAAGGTAACTGGAAACTACTGAGACATAAATAAATCATATTGTTTATAATTATAATCGTAGGTATATGAATGAGTATAATCCATTATATACAGTATATAAAGTATATAAGGGAGAGGATACTCACTCACATTTTATGAGTAAAGTACTACCTCACTTTAAATGTATTTGGATATATCCTTCCATAACTCACACAGAAGGGTTGCGACCACACCAGAAAAATAAACCAGCATCACGTATTACGTTATAATGTTTCACTTTATAACGTGACGTGAAGGCTTCTAGCCTGCTTGGGTTGACCTTGAGACATTCCTGTTAGAGCAAGCTAGCATCAAAGATGTGTGTGGTGGTGAGTGCAGGTGCAGAGGAAATGATAACGCAAGCAATCGCTCAGCGTTTACATGGTCTAATTCGCAAACACTGGCTCTTGGCCAATAAACAATAGGCTACATGTAATGACACGAACACAATCCCCAACTTAACCGGTAGCCCATAATATATAATTCACACAGAAGGATTGCGATGCACTCAGAGCGGTGATGTCTGACGTTTGTGTGTGGTCAGTGCAGGTGCAGACAAAATTAAATTGGGCTCTCGGTCAATAAATAATAAACGACATGTAATGACACCAACACAGTCCCCAATATATATACAGATATACTGTATGGTGAATTTCTCAAAAAGTTTATTATCTTACAATATCATACTATACCTTTAATTAAGTATCAAAGCATGGATAGCGGTGAAGTACAGGTACTGCACGAAGATAATTTTTTTTGCAAACTCCCTGAATAATATAGTTGTACATATATGCTAGCTTGTCTCATAAATAAAGCAAAAAAGAAAACAAAACTCTTGTTATCTTAGCTATGGATTTCCAATAAAAGAGTTTCCGCTGAGTTATTTGTGGCTGAGCCACAGCAGATATCTGTGCTTTTAAAAGGACTCTAAAGGCCAGAATAGCTAGTTTAGATATATGGCTTACTAAACTTGTACTCAAGAAGGCACTGCAATTGCTGTAGCAGTTTAACATACACAGCAAACCAGTAATGAAGGTAGGAATTGTCCTGCCGAATAATACAACAGCCACTGCTCTACTTAAAGTACAACCAAATACAACTCACGATTAGATTAGACATCTTTGCACCTGTAAAATAAATGTAAAAGCACGAAAGCATTTGCAGAGCATTTATCTTGCTATTGTATTCACATACTATTTTCTATCCATTAGATTATTATACTGTGTACATTTCATATATTTTGAGTTGGAAACCACTGTATACAAAAGACAATGTGTCAAGCAGCTTGTTGGCTTTGCAAAACAGCATCAACACCCAATTGTATCAAACACAAGCAAATCTGTAAAAATGTTTAACCACTGATCAGTAATGGGGCCTGTTTCCTAGATAAAATAAATGGAAAGAAAAGCATTAATGCTCCAAATAAATAGAAAAAATATATATAACTAAGCCTCAATGTAGACGATGAAAGACCACGGTCTTGGCGGTGTGCAGAGAGGACCCTGCACACCGCCAAGCCCCTGTCATTAGAATTCATTGGCAGCATATGACGAGGCCATATGGGCTATTAACAACCCCAACCTCCGCTCTGCAAATGGAGTGATGCATGAGGGCGGGGGCGGGGGGGGGGGGGGGGGGGGTG
>JAODUH010003254.1:0-11476 GCA_027564835.1 Typhlichthys subterraneus
GTGTGTTGGAGCAGGGAGACATCTAAAACATGCAGGGCGGTAGCTCTCCAGGACCAGGGTTGGGCACCCCTGCCCTACAGAGTCCATGATTTAAAAACTTTTTTTTTTTGAAAATTTTAAACATTGTTCAAATTGCACATAGAGATGCACAGTCCATGATTTTTTAAAATATATTTTTATATTTTTTAGAAAATTTTAAACATTGTTCAAATTGCACATAGAGATGCACAGTTCATGATTTTTTCAAATATTTTTTTTATATATTTTATAGAAAATGTCAAACATTGTTCAAATTGCAAATAGATGCACAGTCCATGATTTTTAAAAATAATTTAAAAAAAAAAGTAAACATTGTTCCAATTGCACATAGAGATGCACAGTCCATGATTTTTTTAAATAATTTTTTTATATATATTTTTTTTTTAATTTCAAACATTGTTCAAATTGCACATAGATGCACAGTCCATGATTTTTATAAATATTTTTTTAATATATTTTTTTGAAAATTTCAAACATTGTTCAAATTCCACATAGATGCACAGTCCATGATTTTTAAAAATAATTTTTTTATATATTTTTTTTAAATTTGAATGTTTTGAAAAAAATTTAAACTTCAATTTAAAGATCAATTGCAAATGGAGATGCCCTACACAGTCCATGATTAAAAAAAATGTTTTTTTTAAGAAAATGTCAAACATTGTTCAAATTGCGCATAGATGCACAGTCCATGATTTTTTTAAATATTTAAATAATATTATTTTACAAAACTTTAAACATTGTTCAAATTGCACATTGAGATGCACAGTCCATGATTTTTTGAAAAAAAAAATGTTATATATTTTTTTGAAAATTTCAAACATTGTTGAAATTGCACATTTATGCAGTCCATGATTTTTTTTTTAATTACATTTTTTTTTAGAAATTTTCAAACATTGTTCAAATTTTACAGAGAGATGCCCTAAACAGTCCATGATTTAAAAATATATATATTTTTTTGAAAATTTTAAACATTGTTCAAATTGCACATATATGCATTCCATGATTTTTTGAAAAAAAAAGTTTTGAAAAAATTTTAAACTTTGTTCAAATTGCAAATAGAGATGCCCTACACAGTCCATGATTTTTTGAAAAAAAAAAAAGTTTTTTTAGAAAATTTCAAACATTGTTTAAATTGCACATAGAGATGCACAGTCCATGATTTTTTAAAATATTTTTTTATTTTTATTTTAAACTTCATTCAAATTGCACATAGAGTTGCCCTACACAGTCCATGATTTTTAAAAAATTGTATTTATTTTTTGAAAATTTCGAGCATTGTTCAAATTGCATATAAATGCACAGTCCATGATTTTTTAAAATATTTTTAAAATATTTTTTTAGAAAACATTAAACATTGTTTAAATTGCACAAAGAGATGCACAGTCCATGATTTTTTAAAATCATTTTTTAATATATTTTTTTGAGAATTTCAAACATTGTTCAAATTGCACATAGAGATGCACAGTCCATGATTATTTGAAATCATTTTTTTATATATTTTTTTGAAAATTTCAAACATTGTTCAAATTGCACATAGAGATGCACAATCCATGATTTTTTTAAATAATTTTTTTTATTTTTTTGAAAATTTCAAACATTGTTCAAATTGCACATAGAGATGCACAGTCCATGATTTTTTAAAATAATGTTTTATTATATATTTTTTTAAATTTCAAACATTGTTCAAATTGCACATAGATGTACAGTCCATGATTTTTAAAAATATATATTTTTTAAATTTTAAACATTGTTCAAATTGCACATAGAGATGTACAGTCCATGATTTTTAAAAATAATTTTTTTATATATTTTTTAGAAAATTTCAAACATTGTTCTAATTGCACATAGATGCACAGTCCATGATTTTTTGAAAAACAAGTTTTGAAATTTTTTTTACTTTGTTCACATTGCAAATAGATATGCCCTGCACAGTCCATGATTTAAAAAAAAATTTTTTTTTTGAAAATTTCAAACATTGTTAAAATTGCACATATAGATGCACAGTCCATGATTTTTTAAAATAATTTTTTAATATATTTTTTAGAAAATGTCTTACATTGTTTAAAGTGCACATAGATGCACATTCCATTATTTTTTGAAAAAAAAATAATTTTTTTTTTAGAAAATTTCAAACATTGTTAGATGCACATTCCATGATTTTTAGAAATATTTTTTTTAATATATTTTTTTGAAACTTTCAAACATTGTTCAAATTGCACAGAGATGCACAGTCCATGATTTTTAGAAATATTTTTTTATATATTTCTTTGAAAATTTCAAACATTGTTAAAAGTGCACATAGAGATGCCCTACACATTCCATGATTTTGAAAAAATAATTGTTTTTTTTAATAAATTTTCAAACAACAAATTGAATATAGAGATGCACAGTCCATGATTTTTTGAAATAATTTTTTAATATATTTTTTAGAAAATTTCAAACATTGTTAAAAGTGCACATATTTATTTTACATGGTAAATCTAATTAACTGTAAACACATTTATGTAAACACATTTATTTTACATGATAAATCTAATTTACTGTAAACACATTTATGTAAACACATTTATTTTATATGGTAAATCTAATTAACTGTAAACACATGTATTGTATATGATACATCTCATGTCATGACAGCCCAGGAGACAATCATGACAAATTCACTGTAAACACATTTAGTGTATATGGTACATTTCACAAGACAAACCAAACAAATGGGATTTTTTTTTTCTGGTTTGGCCCTCGGTGACATATGTAGCTGAAGGGGTATACAACATATAACCTCGGTGAAGACCGCTGAATCGACATCCCTCTGCAAGTACACACACACACAAGCAAACATTATATCGAACACTCAACTCAGTATACCTTCGCTGAAATATCCCCTAATCAGCAATGTTGCCAACACAGCCAGTCAGTCTGTCAGTCTGTCCATCACACTCTGACAACCTTGTTCTAATTACACTACATCTCACGTGGCTTTGTCTCTGCTTTCATTTAAAAGCAGCCCCCCATGACAGGGGACATTTGTTCAACATTACCACGGCTTTGAACTGGCGGGAAATATTATGCGAAAGCCTCGCCTTTGAAGCCGTGCAAAGTGCGCTTATTAAACAATTAGCATAGCTATTCTGGTCTCGTCGCCCGGGGAACTCACCAGCCGGCAGGGTAGGATATAAATAGCCCGGTGTGAGTTGCCGCGGGGACCACGGTACCTGCCGCAGTGCCCTGGGGCCAGGGCTTGCTTACAAGCACTGCAGAAACATTTCCTGTGGGGACAGGCGGTGACGGAACAACATCAACATCCTTGGACGCTCCTCTGCTCCCACAGGAGTTTACTGTACGTGTGAAGCGGGAATGATATGCTTGTGGAACCCCTGTAAACCGATTAGAGGAATATATCAGATGGACTGTGTGTATGTGAGCATCATATTACCAATATTACTTTGTGAACAAAGTTTTCTCATAAACCAAACTCTCCCTCTCTCTCTCTCTCTCTATCTCTCTCTCTCTGACACTGGCAACAACAAGGCTATTTATAATCACAAGGAAGAGCTTTGTGAGTTGTCTGTGTTTCAGCCTGTGTTACACACACACACACACACACACACACACGCACTTCAATGTTTCCTCCAGAATGAGACCCATTCTAAGTTGAGCACATCAATAACACAGTCATTACTTTTGACACTAGCTTTAAGCGGACATGCTGACGCACCGAGGGTGTGCTGCATGCTGCAGCCTGCTGTGTGGAGCACCAGGGTGCTGCCACGCCCAGCACCTACAGCACCAGGGTGCTGCCACGCCCAGCACCTACAGCACCAGGCTGCTGCCACGCCCCGGCACCTACAGCAATGCTGCAGTCACCATACGGTGCTCGGTAGCCACAACCTCATCAGTATGACTCCTGTGTCTGCTAAAGGACCCCTCCAACTGCTGCTCTGACCAGTAGACACAGTCAGTACACCAGGCCCTATCATGACAAACGATTCACTGTGTCTTCCTCAAAGAAACATGACAGTCATGTTCTCACACAGAAACATGACAGTCACGTTCTCACATAGAAACATGACAGTCATGTTCAACAACAACAACAACATACAGTAGAGGGGCTCTGTGTGACAACAACAACATACAGTACAGGGGCTCTGTGTGATGACAACAACAACATCATACAGTAGAGGGGCTCTGTGTGACAACAACAACATCATACAGTAGAGGGGCTCTGTGTGACAACAACAACAACATACAGTAGAGGGGCTCTGTGTGACAACAACAACATACAGTAGAGGGGCTCTGTGTGATGACAACAACAACAACATACAGTAGAGGGGCTCTGTGTGACAACAACAACAGATGCGTTCAGCCGCTTTAATCTGTGAGCTGCGGGGGTTCTATCGACGTGCCTCTGCTGGCAGTCGAGTATCTAGCCGCTGTAACTGTAAATCAATACTAACTACCGCCTGGCTGAGAATCACAACAAGGAGGCAGGCAATATGGCCACAGGGGGGTGCTGGCTAGACCCACATGCACAAGGGCCTGAACACGCATACGTAACCAAGCCGTCTAAGCGTACAGCGCCCTGGCACACACCGGGGTGATCGCGTCTGAGCTGCACACTTGACAGCCTCGTCCGTCAGTCTGACAGCACATGGGTGCACATGCTGGGCCCTCCCACAAATAGCAAGGAAACTTATATTATTATTAATACATTATAAAGCAACAAATGTACAGTATTGAAGCATTGTGACATTGTGAAGGTATTGTGCAAATGTACACACACTCTGCATGTGTGTGTGAATATGTGTAAGTGCGTGCATATGCATATATGTGTGTGTGTGTGTGTGCATATGCATGTGTGCTTGTGTATGTGTGTATGTGGGTGCATATGCATGTGTGTGTGTATGTATGTGGGTGCATATGCATGTGTGCTTGTGTATGTGTGTATGTGGGTGCATATGCATGTGTGTGTGTGTACGTGCGTGGATATACGTGTGTGTGTGTATGTATGTGTACGTGCGTGAATGTGTGTGTGTGTGTGTGTGTGTGTGTGTGTGTGTGTGCGCGCAAGCGTAAAGGCTTTTCAAATCCTCCTAAATTCCATGGTGCACTTTCAATTAAGTATTTTAATTATTTACAATTTGGTCTTTTACCCAATGCATCTTACGGGTTTTACAAGCAGCAGATAGAGGTCAGACAGCCAGACCACTACTAGATTATATGCTGCCCTCACTTTATCAAAATTCATCACACCAATTTCATCGCATGGCTAAAACTCTCTGCAGCCATGTCAGTAAGTCAGTGTTAATAAGTGTTGGAGCCTGTTGCTATAGCGATGAGCCATATGAAGCGAAACGCACATTTAAACTTAATTTCCCTCTGCACTCTACGTATGTACTCTGTGTTGAAAGTGTTGCTTCTGAGACAATGCTGACGTCTCTGCTGGAAGCTGCTATTCTCCGCGCGTGCGTGGGGTTTGGTGTGCGTGCATGTGCGTTCGTGCGTGTGCTTGTGTATGTTGTGAATCAGCGAGCAGCCATCCTGCCATCATACAGCCGGCAAGCTGAAAACGCTGATATGTGAACCCTTTGATTTGTTGTTGGCTGAACCTGCAGACCTAATTATTAAAGCTCTGCTTCCAGAGGTCAGGAGCGAAGCCCCCGTGTCTGGCAGGAGCACAATTACATAAATCCATGTTATTCATTTGGGGGGCAGGAGGGGGAGGGGGTCTTGGTAAAGCACCCAACCCCCCATGATAGCTACATGCTCACTGTTTATGTTTGAAACACAACTGATCTGTAAGGGAGGTTTTCATCCATCCACAAAGCGGATTTTGTATAACTTTATAAAGTATATATACTGTAGTTATATATACATTTACATGATATATATATAGACTAAGAATGGTTCAGAAGACCCCCGTGAACAACAAAAAGAGAATGCGTTACCCTGCCCGTAGAAAGCCCGGGGCCCCCGTGTGTAGCCAGGCCCAGAGGGGGGGCTCGCCGGTCAGCGCCTGGTGGCTGGGTTTGCCACGGAGCCCAGCCGGGCACAGCCCGAAGAAGCAACGTGGCACCTCCATCTCCCTCCATAACGTCTCTCCCTCTCTCTGCTAGTTAAATATGATATATATAAATATATGAATACGGGAGAGGGGATAGAGAGATAATACACAATAACTTATCAAGAGAAAAACAAAATCACGTTATTCCACTCTGAAAAAATGACATAGTCCCAGGTGTTCTTGAACAAACAAAAAATTGCGAGGGGGAGAGAGAGAGAGAGAGAGCGAGAGAGAGAGAGAGAGGGGGGGAGAGAGAGAGAGAGAGAGGGAGAGAGAGGGAGAGAGTGTACATTCCTAAGCCAGCAGTACTTTGCTGCTATGAACCAATGTTGGCTCGGCGTGTTGAGAGCAAACCAGTGAAAGTACATAAGTCTTGAGCACACAAATACTAAACACTTTAATAATTGCTTTAGAGGCCAGTGGGGGGCGCTGTGCTCTATGCAGTTCTACCTAACATCTCTGGTGGACCAGCCACTGCTGTTGTTAAACGTAGAACTCAACACTATAATGAATTATATGACTGTATGTATATTATAGCAGCATAACGGTATCTCACTACAGCAACATACTGGTGTTTGCAACTACAGTACTAAATACATGAAATACAGAAATACATGGTGTGTGTATATTACATGGGGTGGCATACATTTTGTATATATTTACAACATTTAATTGTACATTGTTTCTAGAATGTATATTCCTGCCTTAGTAATATGTCCAATACTATAGTATCTTAACAAAAAGGTTTATATTGATATGTACAGCACAATATAAGACGTCCTTGAGTGTTTTGAAAGGCATCCTGGAAATAAAATGTATTATTATTTATTATTATAAAAAACATGTATTTGGTGTACATGATGTATATATGCCCCGCGAACTGACTGCGGATAAGCGGATGAAGATGGATTGTGTGTGTGTGTGTATGTATATATATATATATATATGTATGTGTATATATGTATGTGTGCATGTGTGTGAGTGTGTGTACCTACAGTACACATCTGCTAATATATGTGCTAATCATTTTCACAGGAGTTTCAAAAACTGTCGCATACAGACACATATAATGCAACATGCACGCACACACACACACACACATAATACAGTACACACACACACAGACACACATAATGCAGTACACACACACACGCACACAGAGACACACACAATACAGTACACACACACGCACACACACACACACACATAATGCAGTACACACACATATTTACTTTGTAAAAATGTTGATTCAACTCAACCTCACCAGAACGTAAAGGGTTCTGCAAAAACAATATTGTCAGGTTTGCATATTTCATGCAGAGCAGTCACACACACACACACACACACACAGCAGTCACACACATAATCTGCACATGTACTCACACACACACACACACACACACACAGCAGTCAGACATTTTAATTACTTTCACATTGTGCGTTTGACCTTCCCATCTTTAGTCAGAACACTGCAGATATTATTTCTACAGTGAAGAAACTAACGTGATTGGATTGCTGTGTGATTTGGGGATGAAGGATGGCTTGCATTTCTTGTGTCCAGATCCTGTAGCCTTAATATATTAACTCCCCTGTGAAAGAAAGAAGATTTGTGGTTTGAAGAAGACATCTATATCAAACCATTCTCCAATATGTGAGAATTTGTTTTGAATCTAATAATTTGATATTTGTTTGTCAAATAACCCAAGCTTTCTGGAAACAATGTGCTTTTTCTTCACAATCAGATCATATTTATATAATCTGTTGAACGTTTGAATAATTTATTATTTATACACCGTTTCTAAACATTCTTGGGACTACCCGACTTTCATATGACTTTTATTACAGTTTACTATACATTTTAAGTTGAGTTTAATGTGAATGATATTTAATTTAGTTACAATCCACAAATTATGTAACAGCTGGGGCCAAGTCTGACGTTCAGTCCCAGGTCCCTTCGGACAAGAAAAAGTCTTAAATCTTAAAACAGTGATGTGTTGAAACAGAAGAGTCCTTCATCCATCTTAGAAGCAGCATGGTGTCTGAATAGTGATGTATGCGTTTAAATAGTCTTGTTGGCGGTGTCTGAGATAACGCACGCACCCCATTTACGCCAAACAAACCGCTTAACAGTGCAGATTGTAATCTGGGCTGATAGTAAGGCAAAAATTAACGTTGTGCATAATCGTGGTTTATATTCCTTCATATCACGGCATTTTGAGATCAACCCTCTCTCTACGCTCTGCCTTGAGCCCAACAATGCACAATTCCTAATAAGCTGGCTAAGATAAACCAGAGTAATCTATCATTGGGCTGTGGGGCACTGGGCCCCCAGCCCCTGGTGCCGGGGGCCATGTAGCCTGAGAGAATGATCCATCATTTAACATGCTAACAAGGAGAAGGGCTTTAACACGGGAGATAGCGCTGCCGAGCGCCTTATCAGCTGCTCTGAAACACCCTGCTCGCTCCGACGGGACGTTCGGCCTTATCTGCGGACGGGAGGAGACTGACCTTGCGACGCAGCCGGAACGTGTTTCGCCTGGGCGCAAGCTAACTGATAAACACGCCAGGTGTCTGGGAAAATGTGTTTCTCTGCTCGGGTGCTACTGCCAACGCTGCTACATGCACACACGCACACGCACGCACACACACGCATGTACTGCTAACTCTGCTACACACACACACACGCACGTACTGCTAACGCTGCTACACACACACACGCACGCACACACACGCACACACGGCAGGTACTGCTAACGCTGCTACACACACACACACACACACACGCACACACGGTAGGTACTGCTAACACTGCTACACACACACGCACGCACACACACACGCACACACACGCATGTACTGCTAACGCTGCTACACGCACATGCACGCACACACACACGCACACACGCACACACACACACACACACACACACACCATCATAATGCTAACGCTGCTACACGCACACACACACAAGCCAAAAGCTACAGTTGTGTATTTACACACGTATGATGAGACACACACACACCAGGTAATGCTATATAGTGTACTCACACACACACACACTCACACTCACAACCGTCTAGAGCAGTAGCCAGATGTCCCAGAAGGCTCTATGCTATTCTTGTCACGTCGTCGACGAGCGCCCTGAGGCCTTCCATACGTCTAATCTGTTCTAGTTTTCACATCTTCAACTCCACTGACATTTCAAATCCTCCGTAAAACAAAAGTACCTAAGCTGTCAGTCAGAACTATTGACCCGGTTGGCAGCTGTTTGTCTGGAATTTGAGCTTCTATCTTCCGATTCAAAGCCCCATATCATTATATTGTCCAATAGACTGATTGGTTATGTCACCCCTGACTGGACAATAACAATAATAATACATTTTATGTCTTTGACACTCAAGGACATCTTACATTGAACACACTTGTTTTGATTATTCCAGAGAGGAACATTAGACATATTAACATGTCTGGTCAGACCACACAACTGGAGACCCGTAAAAGAGAAAAGGCTTGAGAAACAGGTAGTGATGTGGTCGTGCCAGGTGAACAGAAGCCCGTTGGAAACGCTCAGCGATGAGTTCAAGGGCGTGACTTTGCCGGGAGCATTTACAGACCTGAGCACTGTTTGGTTTCTGGTGTCGCAGGCCAATCAATGGTATCGAGAGCAGCGGTACTATTTAGCTCTGAGAGAGAGAGCGCACTTCCCAAAACTCCTCCATGGAAGAGATCCTGACGTCTCCTGTTCCTTCAAGGACGGCATAGTGGAGCAGATAGCATCCTGCAACCTGATCTATATTCCAGACCAGCCGTGTACTATATAAAGTCCACCTGCTCCAGTTTACTCCCAAAAAACTTTCTATAGCGCTGCAGATAACCCTGGTTTGTAGCGGAGGCCTGAGGGTTAGAGCGCGGGCACGCAAACACACACGTATCACCTGTATCTCATTTTCTGTTAATGTACACATCATGAAAGATAAGCTGTGAAAAAATGGATCACACGCTTTGTGTTTTGGATGTGGGAGGTACAGTGTGTGATGGGAATTTAACTGAAAGGTTTCACTGGAACATTCTATTGTCATTACATAATCTAGTTACATTGATGTAGACGACTATATAGACTTTCAACTGTACACTATATTAGATGCACCTCCTCCTAGTACATTTAACAAAGGGTCCATTATTTAACAGGAACTACTGTGTAATAACAATCACGTCCATTCCTCACCCGTCACATGGGGTGCGCAGGCATCAGTGAAGAGAGGGCCGTCTTTCATCATTGTGACGTTCCTAGCTGTAATGTGACCTGACCCAGGATCAGATTGGAGCGTCTATTCTGAGCGCTGTTATAAATAAGCCGTCTGCTTCAAGCAGATGCTTGTCAGGCCAGTATCCTTCACTGAACTTCAGGCACAATGCAAAGTGTGGGCTTGCTAATGCTTATGCTAACGCTAACGGTCTGCGGGTATTAATGTGATGTTCCTGTAGTTGGACGAAAGAACGTTGGGGAACATTCCAGGTTCTGAGTGACACTTCTACAAGTAGTATCGGCCTTGACACACGTTGACTCATGACTTCTAGGGTGGTTAAACTGCTAAACAAAGGTTATCAAAGTCGCTGGAGGAATATTGCATGTTGTGTGTGTGTGTGCTGGATTCTTGTGAAATCAAAATGCAAAACATTTATTGCTTTCATGTCAAATATGTTCCCCGTCTATCCCGATGACAGTGCTGTGATGTTTAGCACAAAAAGCCGAAATCAACAGCAAAACATAAACGAGAGGGAAAGAGAGGAAAATAAAAATGGAAAAAGGAGTTGCCATGGCTACTGAAGCATTAGACGGAGGCAGATCTTGCGTGGAGCCTTGACTGACAGCGTGTTTGAGGCTGGAGATCAAAGGGCTGCAGTGGAGTTTAACATTCATCCCAAAGTAGTACGAGATGATTTCGTGACGCGACCGTGGCAACAGATGACAGACGGCTGCCTTAGATGTAAACAAAATGGAGCAGAGCACGTCTGCGTTCACAAATCACTCTGATATGAAGAGGCCGCGTCACTCAGTGTCTGGTCGGGCTTTGGTACACGCACACACACACACACATACGCACACGTACGCACGCACACAGACACAGATATGTCTGTCTCTGGTTGGACCTCACAGTGCACATGGAGGCAGCGGCTCATAGGTCATAGGTCATAGGTCATTGTGTCTGTTACATCTGTTTGTGGTTTATTGTTGTGTGCACACACACACACACAAACAGACAGACAGCGCTGATAAGACGAAGATATTGTGCATTCCTTGGGGGGGGGGGGGGGGGGGGGGGGGGGGGGGGGGGGGGGGGGGGGGGGGGGGGGGGGGGGGGGGGGGGGGG
>JAODUH010003255.1:0-11475 GCA_027564835.1 Typhlichthys subterraneus
TGTATTGTCCTGTATTGTCATGTATTGCACTGTATTGTCATGTATTGTCCTGTATTGTCATGTATTGTCCTGTATTGTCCTGTATTGCACTGTATTGTCCTGTATTGTCCTGTATTGTCCTGTATTGTCATGTATTGTCCTGTATTGTCCTGTATTGTCCTGTATTACTGTACCACTTTACTGTCGTTAAATTGTGTCCTTTGAATCGACAGCTCTCGAGGTGTCGTTAGAAGCATAGCTTGTGGTGACTATGTCATAAATGGCAGAAGATGCAGTCAAATAGGCGTTTTATATCTACAATGTGCGTGTTGCAATGTTACATTATTGTCGGCAGGCTACATCTGAGTTATATAAAGAGGACTATGACACAGCTCATGATCCTCTCCTAGGAAGCACTTCTGCATTCAGTGCTTTGACATGGGTGAGAGAAATAATAGGAGTAGGCCTGTCCATTTTGTCCATCCTCTTCCTTCAATCGTGCTCCTGATAAATATCTTGGCTCCGCCCGACCATTGCTCTCTCTGAGATTATAGTCTGTTAACCAGCGTTCGCACGGCCACCCTGCTGACGGTCCAATCAGGGTGGGGCAGTGAGATTACGTTGAAGTCAAAGTGTGTTTCTAAGTTTCTGAGACGATCAAAACAGTTGTAGCAACGGCGATTGGTTAAATGCCATCCAATAGTTTCTAAATCAGTCAGAGATCTACGCCCAGTTGGAGGAAACACCTGATAACACTTCACAATGGAGCGTGGCCAGATATTATTCACAAAGTGTATTTTAGGTCTGGTTCCACCAGGCTAGCTGAAAAATGCTCTTTTGTCAACATCCATCACAACCTTGGCATGGCAGACCATGTACACATGAATCTTACGGCCTAATTATCTAGCTCTCACACTTAGTAGCCTTCTCAAAGCAAACACTAATAATTTGTTAAGGGAGTGAAACATCTCCAAGCAGTTTATCCTATACAACAAAACAAAACTTGCACATTTAAATTTGCTCAGGACAGGTATTAATTCACAAGCCGGTATAGTATAGCTGCAACATACTGTATGTTGTGCATCTTTCTTAATCTCCCTTCCGAGAGTACTGCAGCAAATGTACAGCGAGACGGAGCTATCCAGCGCATGAGGTGTGCAGCCTATTCATCCCTTAGGACGCCATTAAGGTGAAAACAGCACTGTTTATAGGAGGCTCTGCCCAACAGGATGATGGTGTTCAGGGCAGGATCTTGGAGGAACCCTGATTTCAGGCTCTCTGCAGACTCCAAGCGGCGTTTTCAATTTCTGCTGCTCACTTACCCCATTGGGGGACCATGCCTGAGCCTTGCTTCCCTGCGTGGCTTCAACACTGCGTGTGTGGAGTGACTGCCAAACACTATGCAGCCTATAGTAGCAGGAACTATCGTTAGGGACACTATATATACAGGAGACATGACACTTAGGGCGTTTTCATACCTGGCTTGTTTGGAGTAGTTAAATCGGAATCCCCCCCCCCCCCCAAGATCGGTTAATTTGGGCATATGTGAACATAGCAATCGCACTCTATTTCTGAACAAATTAAGCAGGCCGAGACCGCTTAGAGAGGTTGGTCTATGCACATTTGTAATTGAACTCTAGATTGGTTTGTTACCATATATGACTAAAATGTCATATATATATATATATAACTTCACAAAAGTGTAAGGCAGTGGTTGTCACATTGAGAATGGCTGCTCATGCTTGCGATTCTGCAGCTTATGAATAATAATATTAATAATAATGTATGTATGTAAGATAGGCATTATATACAGGCATAACATTAATATAGGTTTGAGATCACAAACTCTGCAAACGTATCAGTTTGTGATCTACTCTTCTGGTACACTGAGTGTGCTGAGCTTTCAAGCTTCCAAGATGGCATGACCTCTAGCTTAGGTTTGCATCTCTCGCCGCAGCAGTGAGCAAACAACCCTTTGGACGTATGTGCCGCCACGTGTATGTGTACAGCGTGAGTCTATGGAGGAACCTGGTTTGTTTACCACACCGGCGCCTGCTTGGCCCCTGCTTGCTATGCTGCTGCCAGGTGGAATTTAACAGGAGTAATTTAGAAGGAATGGTGGATTGGGGTGCGAAAACATGCCAGCATTGCTGCCTGGCACCTGTAGCGAATCACAGAGCTTGCCGCACCTCCTGTTCAGCACTGCCAGCTAAAGAAGGTTATTCACCTGCTATGCCTCTCTAGCAAAGAAAACTGCTGTCAGCAACAACAGCCAGGTGATGCCACACAAGACCACTAAACCTCCGGACGACAGGATGGGTAAAAATAGAGACATTACTGTAGAAACAGGAAGCCTAGAGTAATCACAGAAATAAGGCTAAGGCTATAAGGCAAGCAGAATGTGTCTCTTTGTCTCTTTACTGTAGGGGGAAGAAAACACGTACTGTACAAAAGCAACTCTCCAACAAAGCCTGATCAACAACAACAACATCATCATCATCAGTCAAAAAAACTAAAAAAACAAAACATAACTAACAGCAACAAAATTGATCGTTTTGACTAAACATTTAGACTAATATCCAATTTGTCTGGTTACAGGGAGGCTTTCAGGAGTCTTGTTTGGAGGATAATCCACTAGTGCCATGATTAATTAGCTGCCATATTAGTTAGTCTCCTCTCAGTAAACTGTGACTGGGAGGAACAATGCAAATGAGTTTGAAAGGCTGCACCTGCGTACACATTTACTGTTATTCACCACTAATACACCAACATGTAATATGATTTCTAATTTATACAATGTATTTACAAAACATATATATATATATTTATTGTAACATTAGACACAATCAGACATCATCAGACTACTAAATTTCACATATGCAGAGAAATAAATATACAAATGTTCTCAAGAATGACTGACTGACTGTCATTCTTCACACACACACACGCGCACGCACACACACACACACACACAGTACTGTATACACACCTTTCCAGCAGTTTCTGCACAATGCCTAAAAGTCTCTGTGCTCCTGCTGTCAGTGTTATTGCCTTCAGATTTTCTTGAAGATTAATTTGCTCGTCTGGTCTTTCAATAAGCTCAAAAGAAGATATTAGCCTAGCAAATTAGCACTGATGAATGGCCCATTATCTTTATGAAGCACGGTGGCACTAAGACGAAGGTTATAGGAAGCTGTGTTTGCTCATTAGCTGAATATTGAGCTGGTCAGTGAGCTTGCTAGGAACTATGGGTAAAACAATACAAGTGTGTGGGTGTTTGAAGAGTGCATATTGGTATACAGGGGACAGGAAGGTCTAGTGGTCTGGGTGTTGGGCTCTCAGGTGGAAGGTTGTGGGTTCGAACCCCGGTGTTGACCTACCTGTAAGCATCCTTGAGCAAGATGCCTAACCCCCCTAACTGCTCCTGGTGGTTGGTAACACCTTGCATGGTAGCAATCACCATCGGTGTGTGAATGGGTGAATGTGAGGCAAAATATGTAAAGCACTTTGGATAAAAGCGCTATATAAAAAAGCAGTCCATATACTGTACTTGTATGCCATATCATGGACTCTATATATTCATCAGTTCTGTTTGTAGTCATGTCTTCAGCTCGTGACCCCCAGTACAGCAGTGCCAGAGACTCGCGACCCCCCGCTATCCCCAGAGGTGGCAGGAGCATTTAACAGCCATAATATTATTTGATAGCATTTTAATATAGGCTAGTAGCAGCAAAGTAAAACTGTACTACTACTAACAATTATGGCAAAAATATGCAATTTCTAAACATTTTAAAATGTTCTTTAATTTCCTAAATTCATCTTGAGATGTGTCTTGCGACCTCCCAAAGGGAGTGCCGACCCCCACTTTGAGAAGTTTTGACACAACACAACAGTCAGAGCAAATAGTTACTCTGAATATCAGATACAATGTCAGAAATCGACCTTAAAGAAGTAATTTGAGGTTTCCATAAATATCACAATTTCCATTTTGTACAGGTAATGTGCTCTGTGATATCTCATCCCGACGGTGTTAACTTAGCCAGTTCTCTGATTACATCTCATATTTTATCATTATTTTCCATCTGCCTCACTAATCACATCATCACTAAATATTTTCATAGATTTTTTTGGACAATAAGGCAATGTGAAGGTCATTTATCATAGCAGGGAGTTGCTAATGCTATCAGCTCTTGGCTCCTGGTTTTAATCATTCCCTTATAGTAAAAGCTAGTGAGACATAAACCCAATACCGTACATCTTGCTGAGCATGAAATGTTATTAAAAAATTGCATAGCAGGTAAAATGTAAGGCTGGCTATATTCAGGGGAATGTAGGCTATTAGGTTTAAAATACAGACTATAGTATATCTACAGTAAAAGTACAGAAAAATACAAGATCTGACTGTAAGGTATAATTTTAATAATATTTCACATACAATTTCACACCAGATGTCCTGTATTCAGTGCTAATTACAATGTTTTATCGGACATGATGGCAAGTCGTCATTCGTCAAGTTTTCAGCTTTTCTTAAATTTTAAGCACCATGTAATATTAAAGACAAAGTGTAATAAAACCAGCGTAATGATAATGCAATTCACAGTCAGCTCAGTTTACTTACAGTATAGTTTATTGTAGGCCTTGACTGAAGAGCAAATCAGCATTTTACCACTGTAGACTTCTTCTGCAGACACAGTTACAGTAATGCTGTCTTCATTAGAGTAACACTAAAACAAAAAGACATTATCGTAAGGAAAGAAGTAAAATGATTAACAGCTGACTCTTGCCAACTGAAAGTGGCACACTGGTGCATCTGCGTTTCATGGTGACTGGAGGCACAACAGTATTTCTACTGAGTAATTGTATTCTGTATATACACAGTACATATGGAAGTATCCCGCCCAACACGGAAATAACGAACCAATCCTGCACGTCTTGTGCACCGGACAGATGTATATTATCCCTGCGTTGTGTGCCGCTGTAACAAACACTTACATTATGACCTTACCTGGCTGCAGAAGTTATTACACGAGGCAAGGCAAGCCGGAAAGGCTGTTGGTTAGTTAAACAGTAAATAAATATATTAAGATAGTTATAAACCAGGCAATCTCTTAGCTGGCTCCTGCCCTCTGTGTGCGGGGCCCGCCTAGCGCCTCACGTTGACGGACAGCTGTGATTGGTCGCATTCATCACATCCTGTCAACCTGAGTGGAGGTGGGGGGTGGGGGGAGACAGCACAGCAGATTGGGAAGCGCGTGTCAAACTGCTATTAAGCGGGAATGAAGCGCTCTCTTTCCCCGGCGTCAGATGGGGAAGGCACTGTAGGTGTAGGTGACCTTCAGGTAACCGGAGGGTGGCGGCGGGCTCCAGGTATGTCGACCCCCACTGTCGGTGTGTGGCTGTGGGGCGTCATCTGGATCAAACCCTGAATTGCCGCCATCACCTGGACAGTTTGCGTCAAGGTGGAGACACGGATGCTGGAGAAAGATCATTGATGTTTGAACTGGATCAAAACAAAAACACCTCTCCATTCGGTTCCTTGGAAACTGCTTCAAAAGGACAAGTGCTTTAAAAAAAAAATACTTTGCATGATTGGACAAACCTGTGCCTAAATAAAGAGTTGAATTGCATTCCTTGAAGAACCGGACCATTTGTGAAATCATATTTTACAACATCAGGGTAAGGTTCAGTAGGCCTGAAATTACTGGAATAGCATGCACGCAAGCAATGCTACTCTACGCATTTGTTATGTTCTCCGCGCATTAAGCGTTTTAAAGATCAAATAGGCTTTTCATGCAATCTCAGATAACTGGCAACATCTTGCCTTCTAACAATACAAATGAATAGTTTCAATATGTGAACACGGGGGGGACGGGCGGCACATGCGCCTTTACACAAAAACCCAGCCTGCGTTGACGACCACCATGTGAACGCGCTCAAATGAAGTAAACCCCGACTCAACTAACCAACATCTTCATTGTAGTCGTAATACCGTTATACACCAATTTAGGCAGGCAAAGTTCCTGACTTTCCATGATAAATAAGCCCGAGTTAAATCTTGGTATGTTGAACTCTGGGAGGTAGTATAGGCCATACTGTAGGTTTACCGGCCTGAAACACAACGATGTCCCTGCTCTTCAGACTGATTCTCGTGGCAAAGTGAAACTGGGGCTAGGGTTGGAACACCATAGTATTTATTTTATTTAGTTTTTTTCAGAGCACACACACAAGCTAGTGGACCATGAGGAGATTTTCCCAAATTTTTACAAAAAGTGTATATTAGCTTACTATATAATAACTGACTCCCTTTCATGGAAAAACACATTAAAAACAAAACAAGTATGATGGGGTACAGTACAAGTGACTGCATTTCTGGTGCCTGTGGCAACACAATTGTATGTTTTGGCTAACCAACAATGTGCAGCCAGTGGCCACATTTAATTTGAATTGTTTACATATTGCCTGCTACCATACAGTATTAACTGTTTTCCATGCATGACTGTACACCTGGAACTAATTGCGTTAAATGAAAACTGCTTAGAGACATGTCGGAATTCATAAACACTTTCTCTGTGACACGAGAGATTAGCGACACAATGGCTGTCAATGGCTGGGTTATTGAGATTTGGTCTTGCTGTGAAACATGCTGCGCACTGGTTATTAATGTTGGCAACAATATGAATTGGCCCAGTGGCTACTGGAAGTGTTTTTCATTGTCTACTCTTACATGTTTGTCATGTATAGTTAATTCATGGTAGATTCAGCGCGTTAACGACATGTTGCTGTAAAACCGAACTAAGAAATGTGGTGGGACATTAGGTTGAGTGGAAAATACAATGGATTGGATAGTTTGACTGCTAAAATAGTGTTTATTAATATTGTTTAACATTTCCAAGTGATACACAAAACTGTGTACACCATACAATCTTGTGGAACCCCCTCTAGATAGGAGTTGGTTTGTTCCACTTAGTTTGCAGCACTGCAACATCGACACAAGTCACGATTGATTTAAAAAATGTTAAAAATGTAATGATAAAACAGAAAAGTGTGTATTTTACACGTAACTGTAGTTGCCACTTTTATGTGACTAATGTGTGGCTGTAGTTTTTCCAAAGGTAGATCTGTTGTTACCCCATGTTGCAAATGTGGATCTGTTGTTACCCCATGTTCCAAAGGTGGATCTGTTGTTACCCCATGTTCCAAATGTGGATCTGTTGTTACCCCTTGTTCCAAATGTGGATCTGTTGTTACCCCATGTTCCAAAGGTGGATCTGTTGTTACATCATGTTCCAAAGGTGGATCTGTTGTTACCCCGTGTTCCAAATGTGGATCTGTTGTTACCCCATGTTCCAAAGGTGGATCTGTTGTTACATAATGTTCC
This sequence comes from Typhlichthys subterraneus, assembly GCA_027564835.1. NCBI lineage: Eukaryota > Metazoa > Chordata > Actinopteri > Percopsiformes > Amblyopsidae > Typhlichthys > Typhlichthys subterraneus. Next base: position 7,358 of record JAODUH010003255.1, read on the forward strand.
AAAGGTGGATCTGTTGTTACCCCGTGTTCCAAATGTGGATCTGTTGTTACCCCTTGTTCCAAAGGTGGATCTGTTGTTACCCCATGTTGCAAATGTGGATCTGTTGTTACCCCTTGTTCCAAAGGTGGATCTGTTGTTACCCCTTGTTCCAAAGGTGGATGTGTTGTTACCCCATGTTGCAAATGTGGATCTGTTGTTACCCCATGTTCCAAAGGTGGATCTGTTGTTACCCCATGTTCCAAATGTGGATCTGTTGTTACCCCTTGTTCCAAATGTGGATCTGTTGTTACCCCATGTTCCAAAGGTGGATCTGTTGTTACATCATGTTCCAAAGGTGGATCTGTTGTTACCCCGTGTTCCAAAGGTGGATCTGTTGTTACCCCATGTTGCAAAGGTGGATCTGTTGTTACCCCATGTTCCAAAGGTGGATCTGTTAATACTCCATGTTGCATTGTTGCATGGTGCACTGCCACAGAAGAGGCTGGGGTTAAAAACAGGCTTGTTTATCTCTATTTTTGTCTCTTTCCCTCCCTTTACTTTGCTCCCCACAGACTTGGTTGTGTGTTCACTCATGTAAACACACATTAAGCGTCTCAGAATGCTTCCGACTATAAGCGTCGGTGGCTGTTTTATGGGACGCTGCATCTTTATCTCCGGTCGAACACATCTGCCACGAATCAGGGCATTTCGGCACAGCCAGCGTTCTGGAGGTACACCAAAGGTTACCTGCTTGTTTTCCTGATAAATCACCCTGTCATTGACGCCAGAGTCCCTTCACTCAGAGACACCTCCCAGAGAAACCCTGAGCAATGCTGGATCGCACACCCATATGCGCTTTTGCATGCGAGCGCCTGTAAAGATGGATGGTTGTCGCAGGCAACGCTGAATAAATTCCATCAGCACTGCAGCCTAGATGTATGAAGGGGCACACTTACAGATCGGCAATGGGATGGTGGGGGGCGGGATTACCATCAGCACCCAGGTGGTCTGTGGTCATGCACGTAACTAGGGAAGCCATGTTGGCGTAACCCAGCGCAGGCGTTAATCATTTGTCATCCAGCATAGGGCTTCTCAACGTGGGCGCACCATGGGAGTGTGGGGTGTTTATTACTGCTTTAAAGGTGTGGTCAGCGAATGTAAGCAAATACACTCAAATTCTGTGAATATGAGTGTATTAGCAATTAGTATTATGCGTATTAGTATTATACAACACAAACGCTGTCTGTGGTGCAGACCGCTCCACAGAAAGGTATGTTAGACTTAGCAATGCATGTTCAATGTGGGTGGCTGAGCTCCTGAGGTAGCACCCTATGGCATTGATGTGAGAGGTGTTTTTGTTTTGATAAAGTTTAAATATCAACAATACTTTTTGAGCATCACTTGCTCCACCTTTAATATTCTACATATTTGATCTGCAATGTAATTGTGTGATATGTGTGTGTGTTTATGGAAACAAGTCGTGGGTTCAGAATGTTCGGGAACTGCTGATGTACAATGGAGACATGTTTAATGGTTCTTTATGTGTGGCACTAACTGACAGATATCTGAATAGTTCAATTACAAAATTTGAAAATTGTAAATTGTACAGTACATGGAATACTAAGATTTAACAGTGTTTTGTGTAACACATTAAATGTGTTTATTTTTTTATTTTTGCAGACAAAGAACAGCCATGTATACTGTGGCTTGAATGAGGGATCTGACAGCGACGTGTTCCACGCTCACGTCCAACTAACAAAGCTATACCACTGTAAGTTAGAAGTGGTTCACTCCACCTATCACACAGTGTGTTAGCAAAGCGTGGCAGCTGCAGAGGTTCAATGACTGTGCTCCCTAAGCATAATAAACAGGAAGCTGCAGGCTGACACCAGTAACAGTTCTGCTGTCTGCTAGTCACCTGATATGGGCAAAATGGTGCCCAAACACACTAGCTAGCGCGCGCCTTGATAAATGAGCCTTGTGCAGCAGAAGAATTCTAGCAGTTGATGTTTTCACTTGAGGCTAAATGTTTCATCTCACCAATTATTACATTTAAGACATCATTCTTTCTCCCTGCACAGGTTTCTCAACAATTTATTTGGCAATATAGTCAAATGGCAATACACGCTAGACTGGAGGTTGCTATTAGCAACCTGTTCATATTGTGATGTACACATAACTACTAATGTACACATAACTATAAATCACAATTCTTCAAGAGGCCATTACATACCATTACATACTGTACCATTACAAAAAACATGTCACAGTAAACTGTGTGATTTTTTTCACCAGTCAGAACACATGCAAGACCTGTGAATATTGATTGGTATTTTATGCTCTTTTAGATTGAAATTAGATTGTCTTTATTTACCAATCTATTCCTTATTTGACTTTTGCTGTGACCCTTAAGTAATTGCAATCTGGAACATTTTAAACCCGTGGCCATGAAAAAAAAAAAAAAGAGAAAAAATAAAAAAGCACCGTAATCTCACATTTCCCAGGTTACGTATCAGGAGACAGCGGTGGTGTTAATGGCCTTCTTCCATTAACGCGCACCAACTGACCTTCTCCCCGAGATGCATTACAGCCACATCCAGTTGGCAGGATATGCTTTACAGTAAGACGTCCAAAGGAGCGACAGCACTGTGCAATTCATCTGTCGCTTTCCAATCAAATTAGAGCCATGCCGGTGACAGAGCGAGGCTGAACCGTGAAATAAATAAATAATTGTGCTTGTCCCACATTAGCCTTGGTTACGAACAGGCATAAGTGCCGGGAGGTTCCACTGTGATAAATGGGATATGTGACCTGAGCAAATGAGAGAGAAAAAAGCAATTTTGCAAGATGAGATGCTACGGTAGCCTTAATTCAAGCAAGAGTTTCTACTCTCACAAGCCACTACATGGCTTTACAATTAAGGGATGAAACAGTGTCATTAGAGGCAGGTGACCGATGCCCCCGATTTAATTGTGTTTTTTTCACGTCTGTAAATGAGATGGAAGTGCATGGAGCCACGTAATTCTAATTTCCACACTTCATTCATGTCTTCTCAGACGGCCACATACTGTATATATACACTATATATGGGAGATGTCATTCCACGTTATGCGAATCGGCTGAGGGGTTATTCATCATCACATCAGCACAATGAAGATGCATATGACCAGTTATGTTGATTTACCGCTGTACCTCGTAGATAGCTAGTGGCTGTGTGAGAGCATTGCATCTTCACCCACTGTCTCCAGCAAGAATCCCTAACGTCAGACAGGAATTAGCCTCATGGGACTGACGCTGATAAAAGTGTCCTGCTTTAAAGAAGAGTCAGCGATGCTGGGGAAAGATAGCCACTATTTGAACTCGATCAAAACAAAACAAAAAAACACTCCTTTCACAGCCATATGGTGCTCCCTCAGAAGCTCCGCCTCTCCTACCAAATTGATCATGTATTGCAGAGGCTGGGATAGTGTTGTGCACCTTGTTTGAGATCTCTTGTACAAAGCCAGGGCTGCACAGCAACACGACTATCCTTCCAGCACACACACAGAACGGTCAGCTATAGATGACCGTGTCCAACAAACCATTTAAGTGTGGTGTGGTGGACGCATTGCGGAGTGCACCTTAAATGAAAACCTTCTCTTGCCATGGAACGCGTTGTTGCACCTCAACTACAGACTTCACAAACATATGCAGGGTTATAATAAGGAGATAGCACATTTGAACATATAGCGGGTTAGGGAGCGAACCACTCCTGAGCACACGGCAGTTGAGGAACGGCAAGATGTACGTTGCGCCTACACAAAGGGCCCTGTGAACTCCAAAGGCTTTCGCTTTGTTTCTGCTCCAGGGCATCGGTGAGAGATTGACTGGCTATGACAGGAACAACAGAGAGGGTGGAAACAAACAAAGCGATGTCTCTCCTGTGGCTCTCAAGGACTTGTACAAGAAGAACCTGAACCAATTTGCGGTGTGCTGTTGAAATTCTGTGCCCTCCTCTTGCTCTCCTTATAACCACAACAGCTCCACCTGGGATGTTTGTTGGCTTTGATCGCTGTCACGGCGTTTCAACCCACCTTATGATTTGACCAACCAGACTAATTAGCTTCTCTTTCTTATATCCTGGCCGGATAACCCCCGCA
>JAODUH010003256.1:0-11474 GCA_027564835.1 Typhlichthys subterraneus
GCAACATCTTCGATATGATATTGCGCAACGTGATATTGCGATAACGATACTGAATCGATATATTGTGCACCCCTAATCGTAAGTAATGAATGTTAACATCGGGGTACCTCTTCCTTCCCAAAGACCAAGGCCCTCACAGAGGAACTGGAGAGCGTCCAAGCTGAGCGAGACAATCTTCTGGCTGAGAAGGTGCCACATTCTGCCAGTACTCCAGAGGACCTGGAGAAGCTGATGTCTACAGTGGCCTCTCTCACAGGGGAGAGAGACCAGCTCCAGCAGATACTGGAGGGTCTGAGGCAGGAGAAGAACCAGCTCAGAGCAGACCTGGAAGACCAATTGGAAACGGTACCAACTAAATATTGCACTCTATGTATCTTCGACATGCTTATGTGAAAATATTGATTACTTCTATAAGCTAATTTCTCAGCCCATCTAAACAGGCATTTCAGTGACTTGCTTCAATGCAAATGAGCCTCACTATGCCCTCTTTTTGGCTTTACCTCCACCACTGCTTGGTAACCGTTGAGCTTGGTGGACAACATAGAGCGATCATTTAATACTTTGTTGAAATGGGGGGAGGGTTATTGCTCATTGACTTTCATGGTCTCGATGATAAATCGCTGCTAGTTTCGTCCAATGCGTCTGTCTTTATGCTAGCGAATCCAATTCTTGCAAGAAAACTAATGGCGGATGCTTACAAAAGTAATACTCATGCCAGTATTATTAAAATGAAGACCTGTAGACAGACAATACATACTTTTTTTTTTTTTTTTTTTTTTTTTTTTTTTTTTGGGCAGCCTTAGTTCACCTTTTGAGGGATGGGAGTAGGTCTGTCACGACAACTATTAATGTTGGGCTATATATTTACTCAGAAATGATGGCGATAAACAATATTGTGTCATGTAAACAATGTTGTTCCGCTATTGACATGTGACATCATTTGTTTATGATTTGTTAAACCAATTTAATTGCTTGGATAATTATTAAAAATATACCTTGAAGCTAAAATATACCAATTGGAACATTTTAAAATTTATTCTTCCAAGCGTAGTTGGCTGTCATCATGCAGTCGTCTGGGGGAAAAAACGCCTATTACAACCTCGGAACACTTCTTTCCCCTGTCGCTGTCTGCGATCAGGCAGAGGAAAGCACAGAAGCAGCACAACATGGCTAACATTCTTATGTCAGCACTACGCATGTAAATACAACAGGCAATATTATTGACGTCTGAAAAATTGAGGTTATGTCCATATATTGCACGATAAGTCAATATAGTAATTATCGTGACAGGCCTAGTTGGGAGACCCTCAAGATACTTTAATGTAGCACTGAAAGCCCTTGTGTTTCTTTCATAATATCGCCCTTTTAAGACAGGCTAAGGAGAAGCTGTTAAAAGAGCAGTACAAGAGAATTACAATAAATACACACTAAAAATAAACTATGAAATCAACACTAATATGGCACATTTAAATTGCTGCAGGATAAATTGCTGAATTATTTGAAAGGATTTGCTTATTTATATATTTATGTATGCATTGTTTCAGGTTATGGCCACTAAAGATCTTCTACAGTCAATTCAAGTTCAGCTCAATGAACAAAAGCAGGTGAACTCTGACCTGGGCAAATGTTGTCGGGACAAGGAATCTCTTCTAGAACAAGAGGTTGGTCTGCTATGGTAGAAATGGTTATCGTAAGTAATGCTAAGTTATGAATGTTAACATCAGAGTATCTCTTCCTTCCGAAAGACCAAGGCTCTAACAGAGAAACTGGAGAGCGTCCAAGCTGAGCGACACCATCTGCTTGCTGAGAAGGTGCCACCTTCTGCCAGTGCTCCAGAGGACCTGGAGAAGCTGATGTCTACAGTGGCCTCTCTCACAGAGGAGAGAGACCAGCTCCAGCAGATCCTGGAGGATCTGAGACAGGAGAAGAACCAGCTCAGAGCAGACCTGGAGGACAAGGAGGGAATGGTGCTGACCAAATATTACTGTATTTGTAATTTAGTTATTATTTGCCATTTGTACAGTTGCGCTGGAATTCGTTGGGTTCCGTGGAGTTATCATTGTATTCAGACAAGGCAGATTATTAATGCATGATATTTATAACAAATGCACTATATAAAAATAGACTGTGTATATACACTATTATTATTGCACATATAAATTATTGTTGCAACATAAAGTGTCTTAAGGGTTTGCTTATTTATATTTATTGTTTCAGGTTATGGCCACTAAAGATCTTCTACAGTCAATTCAAGAGCAGCTCAATGAACAAAAGCAGTTGAACTCTGACCTGGAGAAATGTTGTCGGGACAAGGAATCTCTTCTAGAACAAGAGGTTGGTGTCCTAACAAAGAATTTATCATACGCTCAGGTTTAATGCAAGCGATGGTAGAAATGCTAAATGCCGTATTTGTTCCCATCCTCAAAGATCAAGGATTTAACCATGAGTTTGGAGGGCGTCCAAGCAGAGAGAGACAGCCTGATGAGGGAGAAGGCAGCTAGTACTGTCAGTTCTTCAGAGGACCTGGAGAAGCTGGTGTCCACAGTAACGTCACTTACCAAGGAGAGAGACCAGCTCCAGCAGATACTGGAAGATCTGAGGCAGGAGAAGACCCAGCTCAAAGCAGACCTGGAGGACAAGGAGGGAATGGTGCTGACTGAAAATATACTCTAATGTAGCACAGGTCTTTCTGAGATCTGACGTGAAATGATAATTTGATAAAAAACATACCCACTGTTTTGCATGCGGTTGTTTTTTTGAGATACTGTTATTGTTTTTAACCCGATAACTGCCATGTATTATAACGACTCTCTAAAATGTATGTCTATTTTCTTTGAAACAGATCTCTGCTGTTGAGCATAAGCTGAAAGAGCAGGAAGATGTCAACCGGGAGCAGAAGACTGCAAGAGAACAGGATGAGGCTCGACTTCAACAGGAAGTAAGTCTTTCTTCAGGGTTGTTGGGTTATACATCAGACTGTGGCCTTTAACATGTACAGGCATTACATGGTTGCTTAATTGCCCAGATCCAACAGCTGAAGACTGAACAGACGCATATTGGAGAGGAGCGAAGTCGCCTTCAGCGGGACCTACAGGAAAATATGGAAATGGTCCGTGAATAAAATAATTCTTGAACGCAAACTGAACTGTAAATGCACCAGAAATATCACATGACAATATTGGATTACCATGGCAATACTATTAAGTGTACATAAAATATCTCACTTAAAGATTATTCAAGTCCAAGTCTCTCTAAAGCAGCAACAAGATTTGAATGACCAGCAACAGAGGGAGAGAGAGCAGCAAGAAACCCACTTCAAGCACCAGGTATGTTTGCACACAAATGCTTTATTTTGTATGTTTTTGTTCATGTTGTTTAGTCTAATGGAGAGGTCTCAGCTTCCTGTAATGTTTCTATAAAAGCACCTTCCTCATTCCCTACAGGTGCAAGAGCTTGAACGGGAGCTGCACATCCTTAGAGAAGGACAGCTTACTGCTAAAGCAGATGTAGACTCATGTAATCAGGTTGGTCAACAAGTCTGCTATGATTTTGAACATCATTTGGTATCCTTGCCTTGCACTGGCTACCCCAATGTTGATGTCAAGTCAGTGACTTTATACAGCACATTTCAAAGCATGTCTGCTCCCTTTCAGCGTCTCATTGAAGCCAACAAGACCATCTCGGCGCTTCAGGAACCACTCGGTAGGCTGGACCAGAGCAGCACCCATGTGGACAAAGCAGGAGGATTGTGGCCAAAGATCCACGACTCCACTCTGCAGCTTCAGGTGTTGTGAGAACGCCATCATGCACACCGCACCACACACAGTGCCATCAGTGTTCCAACAGAAGCTGCAGTGTGACGGTGGTGACGGTGGTTCCCTTATGTCTTCACAGGAGGCCTTTAACAGATTCAAGGTGTTCATGGACTGTTGCAACACGGCCTTGTCCCCTCTGTACAGGGCCAAGGAGGTTCAGAAATCCCTCCTGATAGGCTTGAATCATCCTATTTTCACAAGATTTGCTTTCAGTCAACTGTCTTGCCAGACTATGCCACATAAGAAAAAGGTCAGCACGAACAAGTAGATCTTATTGCCATGTGCCTTTCTTTAGTTTCTCTTGGACTTAACCTTCTCTTTACCATTAATACCATCCATCTACCTTCCCTCTCCAGGGCCTGCTCATAATCTATGCCGATCACTATATGGACCGCTTCGAGTTGCTGGTCCAAAACGACCTGGCGGTGTTTGAGGAGAGGCGGCTCCAGGACGTCCTGCTGTGTAGGGCGCAGGCCCCCAGCTTCTCCCTCAAGGAGGCAGACCTGCAGGGCCGACTATCTGAGCTGCTTGAGAAACGGCAGGGCTACATCCAGGTGTGTTCTGTTGCGCGCCATTATTGGTTCTGTGTGTTCGCTCTGCTGGACCCAGGGTTCCCACTGGTCATGGAATTTCTGGAATATCATATAATTTTTGGGGTCGAACCATATGGGCATTTTATCTCCACCATGTTTACATTTTAGTTGCATTTATAAAAATGTTATGGTGTTATATGTTGAGACATCTCAACATATATCTTAAAATGATCTGTCTGAATGTTGACATGACTGTGAAATATAGCAATCCTGTGTGTGTGTGTGCGCTGTTGACAATGGACTCTGTTGCAGAAAATGACCAGCATTCAGGAGAGGCTGACGGCAAACATGGCTTGTGACCCCAGCGAGCTGTCAGATGAGCTGAGGGACATGGCCATGTTCACTGAGCAGCTGGAGGCAGTGTGCAGCAGCCAGCCGCTAGACACCACTGCACTGGACAACATCCTGAGCTGTGAGGTCAGCCGCCGCGCTGCGCTGATGCGTGGCAAGGAAATGTCCTGGCAGGTACTCCAGATGTCCTCTTTCTATCTCCGCCTATATGCCCTTGTTGAGTTGAATGTCATTTTCCCCTTTTTATATAACATCACGAACGACCAGAATCATTTAGTAACGGTACGTCATCTAAAGGCGAGATGTATGTGCGCGCACACACGTTCACACCGCTTGCAAAAAATAAGTTATTGTAAACCAAGTGTACTCAGACAATACAGTGTGCAAGTTCTTTCTTCCACATTCCCAGTGATGGAACGTCTATCTCCCTAGCACAGTGCAATAGCCCTCCTGACTTTGCATCCATTGATAGTCATTAGCTTTTAGTTCCAGTACCAGTTAGCAGCACATTAAAGGTAAAGTTGGCTATTGCAAGCTAAATGTAAGCTAATACTTTGTCAAATTCCACAAATGTCTCCCCGCATTTCTCTATCTTACTGTTCTCTGTGCATGTTGAAAAATAATCTGATACTTCTACACAGCCCTGGCTCTGTAAATGGGAACATAAAGCAAGGGGCGAACACTGCTCATATCAGCACAGCCGTAGTACTAGGTTTTGCTTCCCAATGCATTTCTGTGTGTGAGGCGATACTGTTTTGATTTGAGCTCGAAGTTGGCAAGAATGACTGACCCTGCCTTGTTGTAGTAGTGCAGTGTTAATGTTGATTACCTTGAGTGTGCTTGGCTGTCATACCCTGCAGGCCATCGTCAATGAGCTCGGCGATTTCTCCAGCGAGCTGGAGCAGCTCATCGGCCAGTCCCAGTCTCAGCTGAACGAGGAGCGCAGCAAGAGCAGCACCCTGCTGCAGGGGCTGGAGGACAGTCCCTTCTCAATGTACACAGAGCAGCTGGACTTGAAGCTGCAGCAGGCCAGAGAGGAGGCCAAGGTGTGTGGACACTGGGGCTTATGTTGTGTTGATACAAGCTGGCCATGCGTTTCAGTGCTGCAGTGCTTGCTACATGTGTTCTTGTGTTTTCTCCAGGCTATGCGTGTGCACATTCAGAAGTTAGAGGAGGTCCAGATAACAGCAAGAGAGCGGGTGTCCAATCACAAACGGGCCACCCAGCTCCTGCAGACGGAGCTCCAGGATGCTTGTGCACAGGTGGAGGAAAAGGAGAACACCATCCACACCCTCAAGACTAAACTACGAGAGTCAGAAGTAAAGCAATCTCTCCGTCACATGCATTAACACTATATTGTTCTCTCACGGTACGAATTGGATAGACTACACACCTAGGCTCAAATATGATTGATGTGGTTGGTATAAAAGTACATTCTCCGGACCCCAAAACCCACAGGCGGGTTAGGAAGACGTTGCTTTCTTTTTAAAACATTGACAAAGCCACAGTGTTTGTCCCATCAATAAAATTAGACTAATCAAAGTCTAATTTCTAGTCAAATTTCTAACAATGATGGTCGCTCGTATTTGTCGCAAAACAAACTTAAAACTAAGCTTACTAATTTTTTTTCTTTTTTAACCAAAATCACTTTAAACAGAGTCCGCGCCCCCAATATGGAGACTGGTTAACTATCAATTCAAATAATGAGCATGTTTTCTGTTTGTGCTGTAGGCCTTTTCTCAGAAAAATACATCGCCTAGTGCTGTTGAGCTGGAAAGACTCCAGGCAAAGGTGGTCAATCTGGAAGTGCAGTTAACCTCGGCTTCTACGCAACACGAGGAAGAGTAAGGACCTGATGGCATCGTTCTTTATTGTTTGTAGTTGTAGATCTGTATAGTGAAGCTGTTTCAGCACACTTTCCATACTAGCCTTGAAAACATTTGGAGATGAATCATGTCAGATTGTACTGACAAAACATTGTGCTCTCTAGGATCAAGAAGATGACTGCTCTACTTAAAGTAAAGGAGGACTCATTGAGGAAGCTTAAAGAGGCATTGAGAAAATCACAGCAGCACGGCGAGGAGTCGTGTAAGAGCACTATAGTGCGACACAGTATAATACATTTTAAACCATTTAATAAATGGAATTTTATTGGAGAATTTTTTTTTTTTTTTTTTTTTTTTTTTTAAGTCTTGCAGGGTGAGGACCTGTTTGCAAAGCTGACCAACCCCAAGGGCTGTGTGGTCCAGAGCAGCGTGAGCATGGGGAAGAGCAAACTGCAGGATGAAGTCAAAATGCTTCATTTGCAGATCACAGAGTTGGAGAGGTAGTGCCACTACTATCCTGTTGACGGGCAATGCTGCTATTATGGTTTTAGACTCATTGCTAAGCCTTGTATTCTCTTCCCTCATCACCACAGCACGGTAACCAATCAACAAGCAGACATTGCCAAGTGGAAAAGCAGAGCCTTCAAGCTAAAAGAGAAGAGCAGGCTGGTACTGGATAAACCTGATTCATCGCCCTATACTCCTACCAAGAAACGGCCACAAATGACCTCTAGCTCTTCCCAGTTCCTCTCACCAAAACGGGTGAGGGGTATACGTGAAGTCTTGGCTTCTCCCAACAAGATGATGGAGCCTCCCAAAATGGTGCTAGAATCCAGCAAGATCCCCCTCCTTGAATCCCCTAAGAGCAGATTCTTTGACGCTCCCGGCTTCAAGTCTATTTCAAGAGATTGCCCCACGCAGTTTTTTGACAACTCCAACCTTGGTACCATTCCAGGTGAGCATGTGTGCTTTAGTTTCTTGGCTGTTTAGAAGGGGAAATGGTGTAACATTATACAATTATTTGAATTTGCTTTTTATTATTAGAGGCTGCTATTGTTCCTACAAGAACATATGACTACTTTGCAGAGGGTAATTGATCTAATGTCCATCTGTGTGTTTGGAGACCTCACGGGTGGTCGCAGGCGCATTTATTTTTTTTTATTTTTTTTTCTTCTTCTTCTTCTAGGCAGTTCCATATATTTGAGGGGTGTAGTGCACTATTTTTATACCTACTTATTCCACTTTTTTTAAACCATAGATTCACAGTGAAAGATCATGTATTGGCACCTTCATTCACTTGTGTTTATCCATTTCTAGTACATTTCAACTTTATGGGCATGCCTATATTTTGTCTACAGCATGCATTATTGGGAGGTAGTTATGGGTAAGGTTTTACATTAATGTTACTGTCTTGTAGATGAAGCCACAAGCATGGAGAAACGGGAGGAATGGTGGCCTCTGTCTCCCGAGAAAGCAGACATGTGTAAAAACCAGTAATGCCTTGGAATAAACGTTTTCTGTTTTACTTATTTTTATATGTTGTATGTAATAAAGAAATATACAATTACCATTTTAAATGGCATGTTTACCTTTTTATATATTGTGTGTTCGTGCACATGTGTAGTTGAATTTTATAAAACATTTTAAAACTTATGTAGCTTCTCCTGCATGACTACTGCTTTCAGATAACTATTGTGCAATTCCCTGAACAAACTGAATTTTGAGTCTGGTTAGCCTAGCCAATAGAAATTTATAAGTAGGCTACACGGGTTATGGTTAAGGTATTGAAGCGCTTAACTATCAATTAAATGCAGTACAAGTACAGTTGTATGAATAAAGATGCGTGATGTCATAATTTGTATGAAATGTACATTGTAGTGGTTAGAGTCGTCAATAAAAGATAAACGGACAAGAAGGTTGGTATACTAAGGCTTCCGTTTATTGATAACACAAATATTTGACAGTCTGTATATTCCTTTATACAGAAAACAAGCACGACTCACACATAACCTTAGAAGATTGCATGTTCGTGACCGCGTGCATAACAGCAGAATACGATAAAGGAAAAGCCACGGCAACCGTAAACTGTCGCAAAGAGTCATGAATCCCCACAAATCAGACCGTTACATCTCCCCCCTGGTAAGACAAAGGCTGACCTCAGCTGACAACTGAAGACAGACCAAACATGTTGCATGTACAATAAAAGAAAATGCTGAGAAAACTGTCATACATGATAGTTTACCTAGTCAAAGTCATGAGAGAACTCCCAACACATTGTCAACACAAATCAGACAGCAAATACAAAACTCTACAAAAAAATTGTCACCATTTCCAAGAACAAACATACCCAATAAGAAAAACACAATAGCCACACACGTGACTTAACTCAACAGAAAATAAAAAGTCCAGTTGAAACGACCATCAAAACATTACAAAAACCCTCACTCAAGGTCAAACTTATGTGTGGGGTAAGGATTAGTCCATCTATTTTCAGTCCAACCAGAAGTGATCCTTGTGTGATGTCTTTCCCTCAGATTATAGCGAGCACAGTCCTGAGGTAAAGGAACACCATCAATATCCACTCCAACATCAGGTGAGTCGACATTATCCGTTACATCAGCAACGAACTCCGGCGACACACAATTCAACAGTTCCGGTGAAACGGCACCAGCAGTCCCACCAGGAGACACACTCTCCCAGGTGTGGAAGCGTTGTAGATTTACCACATGAAAGACTCCGGCGTCCTCCCCTGATTCTGGCACCGAAAGCCTGTAATTCACGTCCGGCAGCCTTTGGGAGACAGAACGGACCAGCATATAGAGGAGCCAGTTTAGCTGCAAACTGATTTTGGGAGTCAGATCTAGGATGAGTCTTCGTTCTGACAAGGTCACCGATCTTGTAAGATGTATGACGACGTTTCAAGTCATAATAGTGTTTTCGACGAACCTGATTCTGGTCAAGTGCAGCACGAGCATGATCATGAGCCTCCCGAAGGGAATCTCTCAAATTCTCCGGATAGGGGACATTTGGATCTTCCATGCCATCACAATAGGGCTGAGTAATCAGATCAATGGGAGTGTTCAACTCACGTCCATATAACATCATCGAAGAGCTCAAACCTGTACTCTCGTGAGGAGCCGTTCGTAAAGCAAAACAGATCTGACGAATATATTTGTCCCAGGAAGTGTGCTTCTCTCCAATGTAAGCACGAATGGCAGTTTTCAGCATCCTGTTCACTCTCTCAGTTGCATTCGTCTGAGGGTGGTATGCCGTAGTGAGCCTGTGTTCAGACCCAAGAGCCGACAAGACGTGATCAAATAAAGCACTCACAAATGATGACCCTCTTTCAGATATAAGATAAGTTGGAGCACCATGACGAGCAAAGACTTCATTCATAAACTTGCTGGCAGCAACTTGGGCATTTGCTTCCTTCACTGCACACACCTCAATCCATTTAGAAAAATAATCCACAAAAACCAACAAATAGGCATTCCCTGTAGCAGTACGAGGTAATGGACCAACATAGTCAACACCAGTATATTCCCAGGGTCGTTGAGGTGAAATGGGAACCATCAGGCCTGCAGGTTTTCTCTGACATGGTTTGGTGAGCTGACAAACAGAGCAAGAGATCAAATACTTTTTCACATCCGATGCCATCTTGGGCCAGAAGAACCTCATCCATAATTCTGGACAAAGCGTCGATAGTACCCTATGCCTAAAAACTGTCTGACTTGTTTCAAGTTGGTCGGAGTTTTGAACTCCAATATGGCCTTCACTTTTTCCGGGTCATGTGCTATACCTGAAAGCTGGACACGATAACCGAGAAAGGTGAGCTCTGTAAGGCAAAAGTTGCACTTGGAAGGTTTAAGACAGAGACCGGCACATTGTAGCCTGGAGAGTACTTCTTTGAGGTCAGCCATGTGCTGCTCAAAGGTGGGTGATACAACCACTATATCGTCAATGTACACTACACATGTTTTGTAAATGAGGCCCGCCAGGACCGTGTTCATAAGCCGCTGAAATGTCGCAGGCGCGCTGCAAAGTCCAAAGGGCAACACTCGAAATTGAAACAGACCATTGTGAGAAACAATAGATGTTTTTGGTCTAGAATTCGCTGCAACCGCTACTTGTCAGTAGCCTCGAGCCAAATCAAATGAGGAAATGAAACGTCCCCTAGACAAAATGTCAAGGGACTCGTCCACTCGTGGCAAAGGATACAAATCTTTCACAGTTACTTGATTAAGCCCTCTGAAGTCTACAGAAAATCTTGGATCTTTAGCAGGTGCGTTCACCATTACAACAGTAGCGGCCCATGGACCAAATGCAGGTTCAATTATGCCATCATGCAACATTTTATCTATATGTTCATCAATGAGTTTCTTCTTCGCAGGGGACGTGCGGTAGGGAGGGAGATTTATGGGCTTTGCATCACCCGTTTCAATAACATGTTCCACCATCTTTGTACGACCAAGATGACAATCAAACATGTCCTTGAAGCGTTCCAGTATATTAGACAACTGTTCTTTTTGTTCCTCCATCAGATTTGCCTCTGAGATTTTGGTGTGGAGAGGAGAGGTTTTGTACTGTAGCAAAAAGATGGTAATAGCATTTGTTCATAAAGCCAACTGTTAGCCAAACAATTCAATCAGGATTACAGGGAGCGTTGTCAGCTAGCGATATAGGCGGTGCCAGCCATACCTGCATTTTTGCTGGGAGCTTATTGTTTTTACTGACAAGCTCTGCTGGCAATGCAAATAGTGAAGCACCTGTGTCTAGTGTAGCATCAAAGGGTAATAAATTAAAGTTAACTTTAACTTTAAAAGGTGTATTCCATGGGGACAGTGTGGTGGTGTCCTCAACATGACCTAACCTAAAACAAGCAAATCTTGTGTGGAGGCAGCATGTTGTCGAGGCTCGATTAACGTCTGGAGGGAGGGTTGCCTCGGCGA
>JAODUH010003257.1:0-11474 GCA_027564835.1 Typhlichthys subterraneus
GGGAAGTTTGGGGTCCCTTGCTGAAGCTGCTGCCCCCGCGACCCGACTCCGGATAAGCAGGAGAAGATGGATGGATGAATGGATGGATATTATAGTAAATATTCAAGAGCTCTTACTGTGAGTCTGTGTGTGTGCGCAAGCATGTGTAACTTGAATTTACCAGATAACTAGTTTATTCTAAATGTGTTGTTACTAACCATAGTCATCTGGAAGTATTACACTCATTGCAGTACAGTATTATTGCAAATTATATTCTAATTGAATGTGACCTTTTTGTCTACAAGTGATGATAAATCATAGCCACATTTTGTAAGGTGTGCTAATACTGCAACATGTCACATCTGTTGGGAAATATCATTGTGAACATTCAGCAGTGATTTAATACATAATTTTAATGTAATATAGTTTTATATCATACAATGACATTTAGGTCATTCAGCAGCCTTAACAATGAGCACAATTACATTTCAGTATACAGTATATGTATGTGTTGCTTGAGAATGCGTACAGGTAATAGTCCATGAATGCTTGGCCGTCTAAATGCCTCCTTAGATAACATTGCATATTGGTGACCACATCTGGCCGTAAAACGCTACTGCATCATTTAGAAATATTCTTTTGACTTTCAACAGGCGTTTTATGTTTTACATTCTCTGCTGTAGTTATCCCTTTAGGCATTGCTTTGCCCATGGACATCACATACTGTCAGCCAACATGCTTCCAGTACAGGCATAGCAACACACACATCCAATGGGGTATACTGTTAGGTTCACTGAGGCTCGGCAAGGGTAATTACACTTCAGTGACAAAGTTAATATTAATTTAATATTTGACTAAAAAATGTAATACTGCAGGTTTGAGGAAATGAATTGAAGCATTTCGACCAACCCATACTGTGACGAATGAAATACAGCAAAGCCGATGCTATTCTGTACCTTCTACTGAGCGATTGTTTTGCATGGTCTGTAGATACTATTATGTAGTAGAACATATAGTATGGCATTCTACAGGATAGTCTAAATTTACATATTATTTTGTGTCTAATTATAGTGAGGTCAGCACTGACACACATTGTACAAACACACACACACACACACGCACACGCACACGAAGAGCAAAAAGTGTGTGTGTAAATGTTGTTTCTGGAGACGTCTTTGGGGCGGTCACCTAGTTTTTAGGTCAAGGTGTGTGCTTGTGTGTGATTGCCCAAGGCCTTAGCCATAATATGCCACCATCTGATTAATGATTGGCTGTATCTATGTCAGAACGTAACCGTGGGATACAGAGATCCACCGATGGGACTAGTCCGTTTAGAGAGGTTAAGGAGGTAGGGGGCGGGGGGGGGGGGGTTGCGTGTTTCTAGAATGATTTTACATTGAAAGTCGATATAAAATGAAGCGTATGCTGTGCACACGTACATATGTGTGTGCGTGCGTGTGTGTGTGTGTGTCTGGACCTGGCTAGAAGCAGTGTGCATTAGTGCCACAGAGCCATGAGGACCCCCATAGCACAGAGAGACAAAATCACTTATTTATGATAATAATGAAATCATTATCATCATTATTCCATATTACCATATTGGTTCAGTTATCCTCGTCTCCTCTCCTCTCCTCTCCTCTTATAAGAAGAAGCCAATCTGCTTCGGCCTCATATATAATATGTTCTAAGATGACAGTCTTCAGATCACTTCTGAAGGTGTGGTTACGTTCGAGTCATACAATTCTGAGCATAACCAATCTTGATTACGCATGCTCCAAGAAGCCCATGTGAAATTTACGCACCTGTGCTCTACTACGTAATAACATGTTTTAGAAAGACCACGATGAATAGTGTATTAACAAAGCCAAATACTGCAGCTCGGGAAGCATACAATATGCAATCCAAACTGTAATACCCATATTTACATTAACTAGCAAGAAAATTATGTATTTAAAATATATATTGCGTAGAGATAGTCAAAGTAGGTTATATACAGTAAATAACAACGTATACATTGTTTTATGCATACGTCATTCTTACAGTACATCAAAAATAAACTGAAGGCCTGGCTAAATACCCGGCATGTGTGTGTGTGTGTGTGTGTGTGTGTGTGTGTCTGTCCGCGTGCGTGCATGAGTGTATTCTACTGGGAGAAGACCTTTTAATATGATGCCAGAGAGAGGAAGGATTCTTGCTCGCTCTCTGCTTGAAGCTAGACATGACCTTCTGAGGTCTATGGGGTCATAAGGTCTGTTAGTGTACGTGTGTGTGCGTGCATGCGTTTGTGTGTTTGTGTGTGTGTACATTGTGGTGTTATCTAAGGTGTGCTGTCAAGGTGTCACCCATGACATTTACAGCAATGTGTCTGCGTGTGTGTGTGTTGGTCCATGTTAATGGGTGAAGTGTTCTGCTCCTTTCTATGAATGTCATGTTAAACTGGTTTAAACTGTGTGTGTGTGTTCATTTCTTCATTTCTTGCTCTAATCTCTTATCAAGATGACAGACCCCAATAATAATAGAAATTTGTGTGTGTGTTATAATAACAGCTATGATAATCTCTAGAGACATTTGGCTTCTGACGCTAATCTGCAGTTGCTGCTGGGATCGCTATGACAACTGTTGTCAAGAATAAATTACCCAGCATGCCTTAACAATATGACCCCTCCCTATTCATTAAACCCACTGCGTTCCCACAATCCCTTTCTTGTGGGGCGAGAGACCACTGACCCCAGCTCTCTCTCTCTCTCTCCCTCTCTCTCTCAGATTAAGGAAATACGGTCTTGTTATCACACACCCACACACTCACACACATAAACACATGCACACACACACACACAGATTAGGATTCTTTATGGGGGATTATACAGGGGTTGTGTGTGTGTGTATATAATAGTCCATCTGTTGTTTAAGGGATTATTTTTAATTATAATTAAAATTCACCTACATGTGTCTGTCCGTCTGTAAAACGGCCATGCCAAGCGTCTTCTGAAAGATGTGTGTTTGTGCGTGCGTGCGTGTATGATTGACAGATGAGGAAAGACAGATGACACACACCAAAAATCATAGCTCCGCTGGCCCTTCCCTGCTGACACACACACACACACACACGCACACACACACACACCTCCCCTCCTCTCGTCATGGTGTCCTTGCCAGGAGGAGTTCACTCCCAGAGGGATAGGAAGGAGGTTAGGGAGGAGGTGGTGAGAGGAAGACAGCATGTGCTTGAATTTCTTCTGTCTGTCTGTGTGTGTGTGTGTGCGCGCACATGTGTGTGTGTGTGTGTGTGTGTGTGTGTGTGTGTGTAACTGGTAATTATTACTAATTAGCATATCATTTTAATAGCAGTGATGATAAGCCTGAAGTTCTGCCTCTTAGCAACGATACCATAACAACACACACACACACGCACGCCCCCCCACACACACACACACACACACACGTGCACACAAACAAACACGCACGCACAGCCTGAGGCAGGGGGCTGAATGTGTGTATTATTCATGCGTAGCCCAAGGCTAGTTAGCTGGCCAGGCTAACTCTAGCACTATTAGCACTCTCTTATACTGTTGATCACAGACTTCTGCATGCACACACACACATGCGCGCACACACACACACACACACAATAAATATATTGCGGCCCTTGCAAGACAATCACACAAAATGTCTCCATATTTGCTTTCATCTTGTCATATTCCGTATATGTGTGTGTGGGAGAGAGATACATAAAGTGTATTGTCAGGGCCGTTGTTCACCAGCTAAATGCCACCAACCCTGACAGCCTCATCTGTCTGTCACTATGTCTATGTGTGTGTGTGTTTCTGTGTCTGTGTATGTGTCAGCATGTGTTTGTTTGCTGTCACTTTCAATCACACACATACACACACACACACCCTACCCAGGGGCATGCTGGGAGGTACAATGTTACGCGCTGTCTTGTCCAATCATTTTTGTTTGTTTGGATGTTGTTAGCCCTATGCTGATGTTAGCTAATATTAGCTGTCGATTACCTGACGCGCACGCACGCACGTACACACACACATAGCTGTTGGTATCACTCACCAGCTAATAACAGATTCATTAGACAAGCCTCGTTAGACACAACTAATTGTGCTGTGTGTGTGTGTGTGTGTGTGTGTGTGTGCGTGTGTGCGTGTGTGTGTGTGTCATACATTTGCTCCCGGAAACAGGCCTTCCTTCCTGTCTTTGTCTTTCTGTCTGTTATCTTTCTTAAATAATCTTAATCTGGATCAAGCATAATCACAGACACACACTGTCTGGAGTATCTGTCATCAGATTCTTCTGATGACAGACTGTCTGTGTTAATCCCTCTGTGTTTGTCTAATAGCTTTTAACCATTTGCTCCTTCCATCATATTCATCATCATATTAATCCACAGCTATTTAACACTATGATATAGTGTCTAACTGTGATCCTATACACTACCTGCGTTGGCCACAGTGCAACATTTCTGATTTGAATATAACATTTGAAGGTATTGCTTTGATGTAATTTTAGGAGACATGACTTTATGCTAAATTACCTAGGTTGTTTAGACAAAAAAAAAAAAAAAAAAACTCAAGGAATGTCTTTGACCTGATTGAGGTTTGAAAGAAAGTCACAGTTTTTAGATAATCAGTTACGACACAGCGGTGAGGGTTTAACGCACCACAAAATATACAGTATGATCATTATTTGGGTTATATGTAAATATACTGTAATACACTTAGAATTTTGTTCAAGATTGTCAGACAAGCTTCACCGTTTGTTAATTAATTCTGCAAATGAGTTTAATAACAATTATACATCTTTTAAAATTGGGCAACAAATAAATTAGCAAATGGGAAATCCTTAATTTAAATTAAATTAAACTTAAATGGCAGTGGTAGTTTAAGTATATTGTTTTTATTTAGTTAATTATGTATATGTGCTTTTATTTTGAACATTTGAAATCTATGACAATATATTGTATGACTACCCTTGTAATCATAGCCGCTGTTAGCTTAACAGCTTGCAAAATGAAATGAACGATAACCTCAACCAATGACATCCTACATACTGGCTCTGTCTGTGTGTGTGTGTGTGTGTGAGAGGGCATACAGGGTAGTTAACATGCATGTGGTCAGTTGATGTTAGGCAATACTGAACAACAAGTCTCTCTGTTAGAGAAAGAGAGAGAGATGAAGGGAGGTAGGGTTTTGCTCTTTAAAGACATCCAGATGGTTTCATTTAGTAAGGCAGAGAGAGAGAGAGAAAGAGAGAGAGGTAGAGAAAGGGGGAGAGAGAGCAAGGGACAAGCTTTTTTTCTCTGCCAGCTCCCTAATAGAGACCATGTTTATACTGTGTATGTGTTTATCTCTACTCTGTACTATGTGTGTGCGCGTGCGCGCGTGCTGTGCATGGGTGTGTCAGATAAGGCAATGGATCTCCTCTGGCTGGAGGCATTAGTAGATATGTTCTCCACAGGGAGAGCTGAGAACCACTGGATCCCTGGTCTGCTGGGATTGTCTGAAGGTTATCAGATCTCCACAGACCACACTCCGCTGCTAATCAATCACTTCCCGCTACGTGTCTTAAAACCTAGCCAGGCAGACTGGGGCCGAGAGTCAATTGGGAGTGTCCCCCATCCACTGCAAAATCAGAGAGAGGAATATACTATGATTTAGTCAAGCTACCAATAGTGGTTAGTACAAACACTGAAGCTGTTTTGCGGTACAGTATGATATACAGCAATTCTTAGACAGTGTCGATGTAATCTTTTTTTTATGTGCGGTATGTTTGTTTTGTAGATAGAAGATAGGTCCAACCACACAGTCTGATTGGTTAGGACACATTCTAGCACTGCTGCCCAAAAACACACAGAACGGTCGGCCTGCCCATCTGCCTGATACCAACAGTGTATCAGGTCGGGCTACCCCAGAGAGTAGTGAAGTGTTGTCTGGACAAGAGCAGCCACATGAGCAAAGCGGTCTGCTAGTGATTTGTCTTGTTCTTTTTATGCGTGAGTAAAAAAGAACAGTTTTTGTTTTAATGGCAAGCTGTGTGTCAACACACAATCCAAACAATGACTGTCTATGTACAGACAATGTGTTTCTACCAGTTATTTTAGTTTGCTTAGTTTGTTTTTGTTTCCGTTTTCATTCATGTTTAACATGTTAAATTGTTCCACAGTCTACAAGTGACTGCCTTATCTTCAAGAAAACAGTCACAGAATGAATGAAAGAAACTGGACTAGATAAACTGCCCTATATGCTAGGGACATTCGTTCCCATGTTGTTAGTTTGAATGGAATGTAGCCTTAGTTCAAGTCAGTAATTCCACTACAAGGAGTGGAACTACTTTCTTTGGTGGAAGTAATATACTGTATTTGTTGTACAAAAGCGCAGACGTGATGTTCATTTCCCTGACACGCAGCCTTGAAAGGTTCCGGTGCTAATATGAGCGATCCTTAATGATTGAACAGCGACAAGGAAAGGATGGAGGGATGACGGAGGACTGACAGGGTGATGGAGGAATGTTGGAGGAGTGGCAAGGAGAGACGGAGCAGCAAATGAGAGAGAGACTGGCAAATAAAAGACTTGTGGAAAATTAGAGGGCTGGAGAGAACTGTGTGTGTGTGAGCATTGCATGTGTGTAGCTTGTAATGCTACCAACTGTGGACTTCTGAATGTTGTCAGAGCTTCAGAACGATTCTGCGTGCTTGTGTGTGCGCGCGCGCGAGTGTGGGTATGTGTGCGCGCATGCATGTGCACGTGCGTTGACTTGCAGAGAGCGCTGAATTGTACAATGAATGAAGCCGAGATTAGCCAGATGCACACACACACATGCACACACACGCATGTCAGGGCAGCCTGATACAACACAACTGTCTCATCACGGATATGAAATGAAGAGACCAGAGATAACAGAGAAAGGGGTGAGAAAAAGGGGGAGAATAAGAGAGCAGCCTGTGATTTATTGATGGATGCAGCAGGTCATTGACCACTGAATGGAGAGGGCTGAGGATCGATATCTGACCATTATGATTCATTACTACCGGTGTGTGTAGACACGCGCGCGCACAGCCGCCTTTGAACCGCACCAACTTGTAAAGAACTTCTATTCAGTCTTTTGTGTTGAGGAAAAACAGCAGTCTGTCTGCCTGTCTGTGTCTCTGCCAGCCTGTCTGCATGTTTGGCAGGAGGCAATATGTTGCAATGAATATTTTGGGGTTCCCTGAATTAACAGCAGGGTCAAAGAACCATATCAGTGGTGTGAGTGTGTGTGTGCGTGTGTGTGTGTGTGCGTGCGTGCGTGTGTGTGTGTCTGCGTGTGCTTGTGTGTGTGTGTGTGTGTTTTATTGTGCGTATTGTGTTCATAGATAAACAGATTGTAAACCGTGTCTTCGAAACAACAAGCTGTTGATTAGCTAACACTGCCCTGGGGAATGTGTGTATGTGTGTGCATGAGTGTGTGTGTATGTGTGTGTGATCCACCTTCTGCTACAGAAATGGAATGAGCCTTCCAGATATTTGATGTTAGTGCTTTTAGATGACAGACAGACACACACACATGCACAGAGTATAAATGAATAAAGTGATTTGCATCTTTGTCCAATCTGGTGTGCGTGATCATGCGTGTGCATGCATGTGAGCGTGTGTGGAAGTATACTCCTCTCTTTATTTTTTAAGCTTGATGAGGGCACTTCAGACACCCTTTTGTATGGTCACTGAGTTCATGGTTAAATGTAATGATCCATTTAATCTCAAGGTATCCTTTATAAAGTACTGGCTGGTTTTACTGTTCAACAAGCCAAGTATGTCTGTCTCAGCCTCTTCCATACAGAGATGGGCAGTATTTATGATGCATATATTTGAAACACATTTCAAATACAAAATAGTATTTTATCATTTGTAATTGATAGGGTTGTTGAAAATGACTTCATATTTTGTATCAAAATACTTCAGTGTTTTGTATTTTGCAGTTTAATAAATACTTTCTGTGAGACGTAGCCTGATGCAACCAGACCAAAAATTTACTTGCAGGGTCTGACACGCTCCATTGGGAAATGTTTGTAGACGCTACATCCTACTGGGCTTAGACCTCTGGTTTAATTTAGTAAATATTGGACAGCCTTTAACCAATCAGCATTGATACAACTGTTTGAATCGCTTCATCTAGCTCTACCACCATTTCAAACATTTGATTTCAATGCATATAGCTTCTGCGTCATTGCATTTAGCCACCCCTACTGGTCGCCATCCAGGGTGAATGCCTAAGTGATCATGGTTTCCAGACTATAATCTCAGCGATAATTGAGTTTATAGTAATAATCAGGTTAATGTGGAAACACAGGATTTATTTTTAGCGAGCACACAAAAGGGCCAATTGGTGGACTGTGAGGAGATATGCGCTGAATTTGACTAAATGTGTATTAGCTTACAATTGCTTACCCACCTTGGTGTAACACCGTGCGGGGAAAGGGGGTGCGAACAAACGAAAAACAAAACACGGAGGTCGTTCAAGTGACTAGCCCCACAGCTCGTCCTTTAATAACCAAACAGAAAGCAAACCCAAAACCACAAAACCAGAACAAACACAAAACCACAAAACCAACAGAAACGGCGTACAGTCACGTAGCACATGAACGGGACCATGAACACAAACGTGAAACAATAACCTGCAACGCCCTGCCGCGCGTCACCAGCCTATATGCCCTCACACCCACACGGCTGACGGCAATCGGCTGATTGCACGTGTGGGTGCGAGGCGCTGGCAACGCGGGCAACCCTGGACGTTACACTTGGATGCGTAATGTATGTCAGATTTCTTAAACAAAAAAAAGCCCTGTCAAACAATGTCCACGTAAAGGTATAGTCAGCAGGACAAAAATAATCTGATTCCGTCTTGGAAGACTCTCCCCACTTTCTTATTGTTTCCTTGGTTGATTTGCTGAGCTCTCTGTGAAAGTTACTTTAAATACACTATTGTCAAATTCAATTAATATTTACTCACAGTTTGCTAGCTGCCCATTCCATGTGCATGCTGATAAAATAATTCAGCCTTTACAGAGCCCGGGCTCTGTAAATACTAATACAAACAAAATGGTGCAGACTGCACACAACAACAATTTCCTAGCCTTCACAATCTGTTTCCAATGTCATGTCAATGTCCAATGGCATTAAAGGGAGAGGAGGTTTTGTTTTGATCAAGCTCAAATATCAACAAGCTTTCTCCAGAATGACTATACCTTTAACTGAGTCAGTTTACATGTGAATGGTTAGGCTATATCAAATATGCCGATTGATAGGTTTGCAAAGTTATTTCATGCGCCATTGGAAAAGTATTTTTTTGTATTTTTAATATACAAAAATTTAGTAGTTTATTTTGATACATTGCGTGGCTGCTGTATTTTGTATTTTATTTTTGATACACTTTGTATATTTTTTATTAAAATACATTTTGATATATTTTTGCCAATTATTGTCTGTACATTAGCACTATGTCACATAAGCAACTCTGTTCTGAACGTCTGATACATATATTTTAAGCTCAACAGCACTTTCAGGAGTGAGTACTGTCGATTTCCTTTGGCTGTGTTAGCATATGTGTTAGCACGCCTAAGCGATGCTAATGTAGTGCTTTATTTACTAATTTCAGTTTTTCCCATTTATTTTAAGCAGTAACAGTAGCCTACTTATTTAACAGATTTACAAGACCTGCAAACAGAGTTGTGTCATTACGTTTCCCAACAAATTTAACTTTCGCCATTGAGTTACATAGTGTTACGTACTGTACTGTCCGTTGTGCATGTCAATCAAAATACCTCTCCTGTCAAGCAGGCCGGTCTTTTTACTCAGTTAGCCAGCGTGTCCCAGACTTTACACAAGTTAAGGCTGGCTCTGCGAGACTGGAGTACGTCTATGTGAGCCTCATGCTATAGACAGGATGCTAGTCAAGTAGTTCAACTCTTTCACCCAAAGCACCGCTTATATACGCAATTAATCACATGCTGTACATAATTAATTGGGACTAATAAATTGCATATTTCTACCGGTTCAATTTGTAACCTTTTTTCCAACTGTTATATTTTTATAACACGATATGCCAGAATTTATTAACATTTAGGTTTAAGAGGTAAAAAATCAGCAATTTATTAATCACAATTATTTGTGTTTATATCTTTTCATACTGTATATATAAAGACATAAATACACTTAGAAAATGTGCTAGAAACACCATAGCCATATGCTATACTGTCGGGCCCAACCCCAGTTTATCTCTGTCACTGTGCCTTTGCTTGTCTGTCATGTGTTATGACTTGGCCGGGGATCAAACTCACAACCTTGCGATTTCATGGCAGACACTCCAAAGGCCACTGAGTGTGTTACATTTAATAAGATAAAGTAATTAACATTCTCTCTCTCTCTTTCACTCTGTGTGTGCAGGCTGTTCGTCTGACCAGGCGCTGACAGACTGTGGCTTCATTCAGTCAAAAGACGATGACTTTGACTGGGAGCAGAAGGATATGAGAGAAAGACCAGCCAGCCCCTGGATCCAATCAGGTATCTATCATTCTGTCTGTCTGTCTGTCTGCCTCATTACATTTGTTCATCCCTAGTAGTCAAAACTATCAGCAGGGGGATTTGTCATGTAATTTGTATGTAAGAAATACTTAAAACTTACACTAAAGTGTATGTGGTGTATTGATACCGCACTAGCATTTTGGGAAAAGCTTAATCGTGCTTATGACATCTGCCTTAGACATTTCGTTCATATTTAGGAATTAACTAGTTTCACCATGATTTTTTCATTTTAAGGCTGCAGAAATAATGTATTAAAGTTAAAGTGACAACCATACATTCATGAAATATTTACATTAACATTCAATGTAAATTAGCTTAACAAGAGCACAGTGGGCATAATTGTAGCAGCAGTATTTTTTGACTGAAGTTCAATACTTTGCAACACATTCCTAAATTATATATGTTCTATCTTACATCAAATGCGAACATTTCTTTAATAATGAACGCACAATATTGATAATGTTTTTTAGTACTGTACCCATATGCTCACCTTACAATTATAATTAATTATTTTATTCAATTACAGCAATCTGCAACTATTGATGACTTATGTTATGGTATTGTTGATTCTTCAGTTACAAGACAGTACCTGTAATGGCATACATGTGTAAGACATCAATGAGGATGCTAGTTTTCTTTTTCTTTAAGTAATTTAAACTCAATGGGTTGATGTAATTATGGTAAGCTTAATCGGTACGTTTACCCTACATGTTATTATTGATACTACAGTAGCACAGACAGCATGTAGTGTATTGCATAGTAAACAGTATTAGTTTTTATTTGTCTTTAGTCAACAATAAATCCCTTATTGGAGAAGAACAGCTAAACAGGCACATACACGCTGCCCCTAGTGGCCAAAGCTGCACATTAGACTCTGCCTTTGTTAAACTAAACTGATCACAGTTGGTGGTTTTAGACTGAATTGAT
>JAODUH010003258.1:0-23345 GCA_027564835.1 Typhlichthys subterraneus
ACTAATAGATTGTACATGATTTGAGGTGGCGCATGCGCACTTTCGAAAGGGTCACTGAATTCGGCAGGACACAGAATATGGCGCAACACCTGTTTTCAACAGTCTGCTGTCCCGCAGACTGAACAGCATCACCTACATCTCGATAGGCTATTATAATATGGCAACAATAGCAACCAATATAGACTTTATACACCATGCTGCCTGCCTGGGACCAAATATATGATTATCCCCAGTATATAAATAAATGACGTCAAAACATTATCACGTTAAACTAGTGTACTGTAACACCCTCAATATTAAAGGACCATGCTAGCGCTTACTAGCTGGCTAGCAATGTGCCGTAAGAAACGCCCCCTGGCTGTGCATACATGTTAACAGCATAGCACCAAATATTAATAACGTTACAGTATCCAGACACAAGGTTTTCATGAAGATCATACCGATAACTTATTTATTCCACGTATCGCCTTCATATTGCCTCTCTCTCCTTCAGCAAATGTCCTACCCACAATCCCTAGCAAGGAATTCTTCTTCCCTGTATTATTTTAGGACTTACATTGCAGAATACATTTAACTTACTACAACAACAACATGCAAACAGACATCATGCAAGAACAAATCAATCCCACTATGTCTACAAAGCACTCTTACAAATCAAATAGACTACGAATAATATAGCCTAAGATAAAAATATGAACATCTGATCGGCGGCGCACCCGTTCGCCCCCTGCTGCTCCGGAGAATAATGGAAATTTGCCACAGTGCCGGTGTCTTGATGTAATCTTGGACTTGACTTTTTATCTCAGTTTGACTGATTATTCCATTTCCAGAATATCCTGAAGAACCAATAGCCTAGGCTATGCTACTACAGAGGGCCCTTGCCCTTGATGACCACTCCCCAATACCGTAAAGCCACCGCCAGGGGGCACTTCAACACGCTGGACTTTGCGCTGAGTCTTATTAAATAGTTCTATGGTTTGACTGAGCGCAGACACTTCAGGGAGTTCAGTTCACATCGGTCGGTCTGTCCTTAGCGAAACACCATGTCCGGGCCACCTGCTATCATCTGGAAAGACCAGGTCGAGAAGCTCCTGCGTTATGAAGACCTGATTCCACGCGTGGAATCAGCGCTGAGCCTCTACTCCCGGCGAGACGGCGGCGTGATCCAGCCGGTTCGCACCACGGTGGCGTTGCGCAAACACCATGGGTAAAAAAATTGTATGAAAGGAGGTATTGCTTATACTATTGCGCAATATCATATCGAAAATGTAGCAGGAAGTGCAATATTCAGTTTATTTAGTGGAGAGACGCATCCATTGGCTGTTTGGCTTAGTTGTGTTTGGTTTAGACAGAAAAGTATGATGTGTGGCTGAGGAAGCTAATGACATAATAGAGATCAAGAAGGAGACATTAGTGGCCATAAAGAATGCCTGGAAGAATATTGGACTGTTGTTGTACCAGTCCAATATAATTAAAAAGTGTTGTTTTGATATGTCAATATATTTTGATACATTTCCCCATAACCTTTGTGTTTTTACTTATGTTTTAAAATATTAATATTTATTCATTATAATATATAATTATTATATTAATATTGACATCAATATTACAATTTTCATGATCAATATCGCAATATCACATTTGATCAATATGGTGCAACCCTAGTGTGGAGAGTTGTGTAACATTTATCTCAATCCTTGCATAATCTAACCCATACTGAGACACACATTCACCAAGAATCTGTAAATGTGTATTCAGAATCTGTACTTGCATCAGATTTATAAAAGTGCACATTGCATTGAGTGTGTAGACATGCATAAGTGCGAACACACATCACTGAGAAACATGGTGCAAGACCAACAACTGTTCATGTGACACAATAATGGATCATGTGCACCAGGGGGTGCAGCTTGGAGAGGTCAGAGGTCAGGCTGGCCAAAGACTTTGCTCTGACAAATAGATGCAGCTAATTGCCCCGGTTGATTCTGTGAGACATGTGGGTGTTGCCACTGGAGGCCCGTTTGATCGTTAACGGCCAGAGTGTGCCCGCAGGTTCCTGGGGCTGATGCCCGCCTATATGGAGCAGGAGGGCGTGCTGAGCACAAAGGCAGTGTGTTTCTACCAGAGGGAGCAGGGAAGCACCTTGCCAGCGATGCAGGCTACCCTGCTGCTGTTTGACCCTGAGCAAGGCAGCGTCACCGCTGTAAGCTGCACTCTCACACACACACACACCTCACCCAACCTGTAATGCCGAGGTCAGACCACGTCACTGTCACAGTGGTTAGGTCAATGTGCAGCACACACACGACTGTCTTGAAGTCCTGTGAGTCACACTACATGACACACTAAACAGATCTGAATGAGCTACGACTTAAGTTGCAAATATGCTCCTTAACACGCGTCAAATTACTGGCCTGGGAACGCCTCAGGATCCCCTAGTCAGAGCTTGCTAATGTGGCTCTGGAAAGAGAGGTTTGGGGTCCCCTGCTGGAGCTGCTGCCCCCACCACCCGACTCCAGATAAGTGGGAGAAGATGGATTGAAGGACCTGTCGGGTCGGATAGAGATCTCAAGCTCTGGTGTGAACCTGGCTGCGCACACACACACCATATTAACAAACACATCTCTCTGATTGCTAGTCGCTGCACCGCGTCACTGAACATTTGAATACAGTTCCATGTCGGTCATCTTTCCCATAGTCGCCCGGCGCTCATTGAAATGAATGAAGGTCTGTCGCTTCATGGCTGGCGGTGTGAGTGCAGGGTCACTGCCTGTCTGCCTGCATCTAGCATGTCTATCAGCAATAGCTTGATGTTTAGCATCCTGCAGTAACCTCCTTTGGCCTGCAGGTGATGGATGGAGAGGTGATCACAGCCATGAGAACAGCAGCTGCTTCTGTCATCTCTGCCAAGGTGAAGCCTTGTAAATGAATGGGTTCAGCACCAACACACACACACTAGCTCCATAGAGGGGTCATGGGGGGATCATGGGGAGGTCATGGGGGGGGGGTACTAACGACCAGCCAGAGGTCAGGGGCAAGATGTCTGCTGCTACCTTGGTTTAACGCTGCTGTTGTTCCCACGGCCTGGCAGCTGCTGATGCCCGCTAATGCCAAGGTGCTGGCCATCTTGGGCACGGGGGCCCAGGCACTCAGCCACTACCACGCCTTCATGGAGACCTTCAGCTTCACTGAGGTGCACACACACACACACACACACATACACTGTGTTATGTGTGTGTATATATGTGTGTGTGTGTTTGTGTGCAGGTGCGTGTGTGGAGCACCAGCAAACAGAGCACAGAGAGGTTCAGCTGCTTAGTAGGAGGCGCTGTGATCACATTCTCCTCCGTGGAGGAGGCTGTAGCAGGAGCTGACGTCATAGTAACCGTTACCCGGGAGACTGAACCTGTTCTGTTCGGCCGCTGGGTCAAACCAGGGGCTCATGTGGCAGGTGAGACAGCAGGGGTGAGACAGCAGGGGTGTAGCAATTCTGAAACCCAGACCAAAGACAGACCGGAAGACAGAACCACGGTCCGCGCACACACACACACACACACACACACACACAACCTGCTGCAGGTGCAGCCTGTTGAGCTCTCATAGACGTTGCTACTGTAATTAAACTACATCTTTAATTTCACATTTATAACACAGAACCACCGAGCCTTTCTATAGTTATCAAAACAACGCCACGCAATTTATAGAATGCATGTATCTTCCTTCATGGATTCATTAACCCTACGATGTCGGGCGTGGATTCTCACGAAGCCTACATAGTCTCTGAGGTGTGTCAATACAATATCCATGATGTCCGCCAAAGTGTGAAAACTCCATAACTGCCAGGTTATTTTTAATTCAGTCTCTGGCTGCTGACACAGGCCATCACAGTAAATGTGGTTGCAAACTGTTAGTTCGTCTGCTTGCATTGTGACTCTTGTAGCCTGCTATTTATAGCAATGAAGCTACAGTGTTCTTCTATTAAGACCCATGTATGCTTCTGCACCAAGCTGTCGTCACCGACGGTGAGCTGACGGGCTCCTCTCCAAGGGGAGAAATAAAATAAAACCTTAATATGAACTGAACCGTTGTTCAAAAACTGCGATAAGAACCAAACCCTGGATTTGGTGAAACGTTACACCCCTGAGACATGCACACACACACACACCCACAGCTCCCTGATTGGCTCTTCCCCTGCAGCTGTGGGGGCGTGTCGGCCCACCTGGCGGGAGCTGGATGACCAGCTGATGGGCGTGGCCATGCTCTACGTGGACAGCAGAGAGGGGGCGCTCAGTGAGGCCGGGGACGTCATCCTGTCTGGGGTCTGTAGGGGGTGCCACACCCTTTATTTCTATCTGTATAGTTCCTTCTGTGTGCTCCATGTGCAGATGGTTAACACGTGCACATCCCCTCCCTAGCTCACAGTTTATGTTGAAACACAAACATATGTAGGGGGAGGGGTAGTGAGAGGTGCAGTCAGATTATCACACCTGAAACAACACTGATTTCAGCCACTAGGGGCATTACACACACACACACAGTAGAGGGTCTCTAATAACATCTTAGCAACACTGGTTCAGGCACATTAACCTGATGCACACCTGGTCCAGGCACATTAACCTGATGAACGCCTGGTTCAGGCACATTAACCTGATGAACGCCTGGTTCAGGCGGAGGTGTTTGCTGAGATCGGGGAGGTTCTGAACGGCTCGAGGCCGGCACATAGAGAAATGACCACGGTGTTCAAATCCTTGGGTGAGCCCCCCTTCCCACCCCCCCACCCCATCTCCTCCAAATAACTAAGCTTCAGTGAAGCCTTTCTCAGTATGAACCAGGCCCTCTGCTGTTCTGGCATGGTACTGCAGGGCTGGGAGTGGAAGATGCTGTGGCGGCCAAGCTTGTGTTGGACCAATGGAAAGCCAAAGGCGGTGTGGCGTGACGGAGTCAGACAACCCCCCCCCCCCCCCCACGCACTTCATTCCACCATTCAGATAAACTGAACACTAATCATTCATGTTTTTACAGTGTGTGTGTCCATTGTGTTTACCCTTCTGAATGAGTCAACTGTAATATGATCTGTCAAATGCTCATAATGCAATACTCATGTAACTTGAAGGTACTATAAAAGGTACCTGCTCATACCTGCGGCTTAGTATGTTGTGTGGTCTGTACATATTAACACGCATCATGAAGCCAAAGGGCAGCTAGCGGAGGAGATATTTCAGCATACTGTACCTTTAAAGACAAACCATGTTAAACATTTAAATATGAATTAAATGAGTTTAAATAAATTAAACTAAATATTTTAAAAACAAATTTATTTGCTTTTTAAAAAGTACAAAGAGAGACTATATTATGTCAAAAATAAACATTTAGCAAAAGTACTTTTGCTGTGGAAACACTGCTATAATGAGTTACAATGATTCTATTTAACACCTGTCTTGATCATCGCTTATTTAAAAAGAAACATTATCTGTAGTTGGAAATGCTCACTGCTGAATTTGAGTGAGCAGCAGTACACCGAACAGTCTGTAGTTAAAATCCTCAGTGAAATACAGTAATACACCTGCAGATACACAACAGCATGATAGGGGGCAGCATAGAGTACAATGTGGCGTGTCAGCACAGTGCTAGAGGTTAGGAGACTACGTGGGGCATTGGGTATTAAAGTGTTAGTTACAGATATCATACAGGGGGGGAGGGGGGCAGACCCCTGGGCACTAAGGCCCCTGGGCCCCAAGGACATGGCAACTTCTGCATTCAGAGCTGTTTTTAGAGTTTGTTAGATGTTACACACTGTTACATGTGTTCCTTCAAGAGCCAGACTACATGTTAGTGTGTACTGAGACAGACATGTTAGTGTACTGAGACATACATGTTAGTGTGAACTGTGTTTAGTGGTGAGGAGAACATTTTGGCCGCTCGTCGACCCTGCACAGCTTCAGCATGTAAACACAGTATGTGGCCTACAGGGGGGGCTGCAGGGAGCTCCCTGAACAACCCAGACAAAGGGGTAAGGGGGATGTGGCATTTACGAAGGCACCAGGAATGACTTTGAGGCGGGGCTTAACAGAAGTAGCAAGGAGTCTACAGCAGAGAGCACTTCCTCCTTCTCTTCTTGACGGGCGGGGGACACAGCACGGCGCGGATGGCCTCGTCAAACACTGTCTTCAGGCCGCGCTGGGTCAGAGCGGAGCACTCCAGGTACTTCACGGCCCCTGAGACAGACAGACAGACAGACAAGCTGTTCATGGAGCGTCTCTGGTCAGGAACCAATCAAATGCACCAGAGGAGATGATGATCAAGCAGATCAGAGGCCTATACTACGAAGGAAGGTAACTGGCTTATCCAGGTAACTTCTGGAGTAGCTTTGTAATGTCTGGAGTAACTTGCAGAGTAACCCATGCTACGAAAGGTGGAGAGGTTTTGTGCGAGGTATGCTGTCATGGCAATTTACGCTGCATCTCTAAACTGTTCTGAGCAGTTTCTTCTGGCACCACTCACACGGTCAAGTGAACGCCTGGTGTTCTGTCGAGCTGTGCGTTGCTTGGTCAAAAGATCTTATCCTAACTTATGTCTCCAGTTAAATCTAGTTGACCCTTTAGATGCCTGCTTGGTAGAGCACATGTTGAGTCACTAGATCTAATTGAGAGAAGTGTTAAAATCAATTCTACTTAATTGAGCCATCTCTACCAATCGGCTAACATATGTTATGCAAAAGAAATACACCAGAAGGCACCGTGTCTGAAAATAGTAGGCCTCTTCATTTCCATTCCAAGAAAGAACTGAGAATGAAGAGAATCACTCCAGACATGTGGACTGTTTTTGGTTAAGTTTTAAAATCTAGGCATAT
This sequence comes from Typhlichthys subterraneus, assembly GCA_027564835.1. NCBI lineage: Eukaryota > Metazoa > Chordata > Actinopteri > Percopsiformes > Amblyopsidae > Typhlichthys > Typhlichthys subterraneus. The sequence goes on from JAODUH010003258.1 coordinate 6,851, forward strand.
TTCTTAGACATATCACACTGTCAGAGGCATCACTGAACAGAACTGTGTTACTTAATATCTCAACACATGTCAAATAAATGCCTAATATATTTTATAACAACCTCAACCAAACGGTTGATTTGTCACTTTATGGTAAAGCTGTCAATATGAAGCATTACCATAAAGTCTGCCGTGAAGTTTGTAGTTTCTCACTTTGAGATGGTTTTAAAGTAAATATGGCAGTTATCTAGACCCTGGTCCCGGAGAGCTGCTCAACACACCTGACTCAAATGAATGGGCTGTCAGGCTTCTGCAGAGACTGATAACAACTCATTCAATATAATTAAGTTTGGGAACCCCTGACACTCCAGCCATGACATTATGATTATGGACCCGACCAGACCTCTGAAGGCGTGCTGTGGTATCTGGCACCAAGACTTTAGCAGCAGATCCTTTCCTGTAAGTCCTGTGAGATGCTTCTAACACATCAACTTTTAATGGTTTCTTTCTAATTAACTAATTTCTTTCTAGAAATTACTAGATATATACTAACATTTTACAGTGCAAGATCACACACACTTCTGGCCCTTGGCCCAGAAGGGCTGGAACTCTCAACCAGTTAGACTACATACAGTTAGAAGTGGATTAAATTTAAGCATGTTGTGCTGTGCACCTCTACATAGATGAGGTAAAGATAAAAATAGTTGAAAATGCAAAATATTTTAAAAATTTTAATAAATTAAAACCAGCATTGTTTTGTAGCATACTACCAGTCCAATGCCAAAAAAACTTAAAAATTTATTTCTTCATAAAATAAGATTACATTTGAGTTTTTCTCCTGTGTTTAGTATTTTAACCATAAAACGACAACTCTACCATTTGGTAGAGGCCAGTATTTAAACAACTGTGGGGTGACTTGAAAAAAGAATAATTGATTGTGGTTATTTCTTGACCCAAAGGAACAAGAAGGTGGGGTTGTTAAAGGGATGTTTTCTGTAATACACCCGAGTTGATTTACTTGATTTAACCCGCGATCGGAAGAATTGGGCCATGTGAAATCATATTTAATAGAGAACTGTAAGGCCTGTTTATAGCATGAAAGCTGTTGTTGTTGTGTTCCCGGACATCAAGCGATTTAAGATCAAATATGCTTCATGCTTTCTCACGTAACTGGCCATATCTTGCCTTATTACAATAAAAATGCAGTTTCAATATGCGAACACAGGGGGGGGGGGGGCAGAGCATGGCCCTTTACACTAAAACTTGGCCTGTGTTGGCAAACACACCCGTTTTATTTTAACGCACACAAACACAAACGACATTAACACCGATTCAACTAACCATCATCTTCATCACAGTCGTAGTACCGTTTAACACCAGTTAAGGCAGGCAGTTTGTCAACCCTGATAACCTCAAGTTACATCTTGGTAGGTTGGACTCTAGTGGTAGCACAGGCCTCCGACCTTTGACCCCTGTGTGCTGACTGGATGCGTTACGGTTCTGCTCATAGTGCCACACACACACACACACTGACCGATCTCCTTGGCCATGGCCAGGCCCTGGGGGTAGGTGATGGGGTTCAGCTTCTTCTCCTTCAGCTTCTCGATGGTATCCTTGTCGTCCCGCAGGTCCAGCTTGGTGCCCACCAGGATGATGGGCGTGTTGGGACAGTGGTGCCGCACCTCCGGGTACCACTGGGGGCAGCGGAGGGCACAGTCACCACAGTACAGCTGCTAACGTGCGTGTGTGTGTGCGTGCGTATCTTGTCGTACCTTGGCCCGGACATTCTCGAAGGAGGCGGGGCTCACAAGAGAGAAGCAGATGAGGAACACGTCCTGTGGAAACAACAACAACACCTCTGTTGTCCTGCGCTGCTGTCAATCACAGGCAACCCCCCCGCCCCCCGCTTCATAATACACTGGCTGTGAATGGAGCTGACACACACTGGCACCACTGTCCCTGGACACAGACGGGCATGTGTTGTGCCAGCCCAGGTCACCATGGCAACACTGGCAGCCCACCAGGGGCTCCCTGGAGAAGCAAGTGAGGAACTCAAACAATAAGAAGCTGTTTACAGCTGTTGAACGTTGGTGTGAGCAGTCAGGTTAGCGCTTACTGAGCCACTGGCTCCAAGACGAGAGGAGAGCGGGCTGGGTCAGAGGTCAGAGGACGGCCTCAGCGAGGACAGCAGGTTACCGTTTGTGTTCCCAGGGCAACACAACAGCCACGTCACAAAAACCCTGAATGTTTTGCCTTCAGCTCAAACAAGTTCTGAGTGCATACAAGCTCCTGCATAAAAGTGTGTGGGTGTGTGTGTGCACGTAGATACCGTCTGTGGGTAGGACAGGGGGCGGAGCCTATCGTAGTCCTCCTGTCCAGCTGTGTCCCACAGGCCCAGGTTGACGGGTTTCCCGTCCACCATGACGTTGGCTGAGTAGTTGTCGAAGCTACAGGAAAGAGGCCGTGGAGAACCATTACAATACTGATCACTGCCTAGTAGGGCTGTGCCCTCAATGGCAACACGCCCAGGGCGTCAAGAGACCACCTCCACACAAACTGTCTTAGTTTCAGTAGTTATACTCACACGGTGGGGATGTACTCCCCTGGGAAGGCATTGGTGGTGTAACTGATGAGGAGACATGTCTTACCGACAGCCCTGTGAGGCGAACAGGCATCTATTACTCATTATTACAAATACCGCCTATGACTCATTATTACAAATACCGCCTATTACTAGGAGTGTAACGATTCACCGATACGCATCGGAAAATTGGTTTTAACCTTAACGGTGCAGCTACATTGATTTGACAACACCTGGATGGATATAAATAGAAGATTCACCGGTCAATGCACCGATTCTAAAGTTATGAATCTGATCGGATGACGCACGCATGTTAGTTATTTGAATGAATTCTCTCTTTTAAAAATAATCTAGAGCGAACATAGTATGGAACAGTCAGACATGGTAAATAAATAGCGATTCATAACAAGAATGCCATTTGCTTAATCAGTATTTCAGTTTGACATTACAAGAAAACAAGCCTCAGTGTCCACCACATCAACAGATTGAGACGATAAGACATTTGCTGTAACCATCGATATGGTTGGTTATTAAAGACCATATTCAATGAGCAACTGGCAGGCTGTTTGTTACAGAGAATGCAAATTGAACACCACAGGTAGGAACTGCTACAGGTGCACACAGGCAGGTATAATATGACATTTGAATAGACTATTAATCATTAATAAATAACTTTAATCGTTCTGTCCAGCTCGTCTTTCAGATCTGATTCAAGTTCATCACTGGCTACACTGGACCAACAAATAGATACGCTTTGAATCATCTTATGAGGGAGACACATACCAACCAATCTACCTATTACTCATCACATACACACTGTCTAAAACGCATTCATGTATATTACCCATTAATACATCTATTTTTTTTTTTTTTACCAGTATATTTACCCAGTGCAATTACAGTAACCTTAAGTGCAATTGAAAGGGTCATAAAAATCTATATTTTGTTAGAATTGTATTTATTATTTAACAATTATTTATTTAGCTGTTAAGTCTTTTACTATTTATATTATTTTTAGTGTTTATCACTTTATTCACTGATATCCACTTTGCTGCTGTAATATGAGACATTACCCATTTATGAGACAAAGGAAGGCATATTGTATATCTCATCTTACTCATCATACAGCCTACATTAATCGCTATTACATACGGTCTATTACTCATTACATACACAATGTATTATTCATACATACGCTATACGGACTACGCTTATGTTATATAATACACATTTATTTAACACGATATATCCAGTTTGATCTGTGGTTGTCACTAAGCTTAAGCAAGCACACCCAGTTACGAAAAGCATATTAGTCATCCTGATGTTAAGTCTGCGAGGTGTGTCGATACTTCTGCCCACAGTAAACTGGAGCGACGAAAGATACATGATTGTTTGATTGGCATTTTAGCAATATAACGTGCATGATCATAATTAAGAGATATTTCTAACAAACAACAACGCAACAAAATGACATTTAGGTGTTTAGAATCAGCAGAGAGAGATTTCATAAGATTGGGATATTAAACAATGTGTCCCTTGCGACCAAACGTTGATCCACTATGGAAGAATAGGTTATAGACTAGTCAATACAGGACATACTAGGCTTACTCACGTTACTGTGCTGAGTGTAATATGGCGTGCCACCTCTTACTGATTAGAAATATTAGAAATATTAGAAATATTCACAATCAGACTGTTTGGCGTGTGCATGTGAGCGCATTATCGAGCCACACCACTAGTCAATAGTGCACAATATCCAGTACCAGTAACTCACCAGGCTATTATCGCTACCGGTACATGCCAGTCAGTGTTAATCAAAGCCTTGCTGGCGATTAGTCATGGTCGTGAATCATTCGTCGTGATTGTGAACATCCAAAGAAGTCGATTAGAAAGGTAAACTCACCCGTCCCCCACCACCACACACTTGATGGCCTGCATGTTAGCCTGCGAAGCTAACGCTAGCTAGCGATCCTCGGTAACCAGCCCGGCTGACTGACCGGAGATAATGCCTGGGAACAAAGACAACAACTTTCAATACGTGATGATCTGCGAACCACGACGCCCTGGAGCCCCTTCCTCAACGTGCAGCTCGGCGAAATACCAAACGTCCCACAGCAGGCTGGGAGGCAGCCACCACCCAAAAAGAATCTCCGGACGGATTGAAGCGGCTCTCGGAATACCGGAAGACTCGGGAATCTACCGAAATCACTTCCGCGCTGGAATATTCCAGGATTGTTCCACTGCGCCATCTAGCGGGCAGATTAGGGGGTTGCTTGCATGTTTAATGTCTGAGCACAGGTCATGTTGTGTACTTTCATTGACAAGAGCTCAGATACAGCGGTCCCTGTGTATCCCACAATGCGGATTAGTATCATAGAACTATATGAATAGATTAGTATACTAGCAGGCTTTTGTGGTGAGGTGGATCCACGGACCACAGATCTTTAGGATTCATGGAGGTCTGTGAAAGCCTAAAGCCTGTTTGTTGAGTAGGCCTAATGTTTTGACCAGACACATTTGATATGCTGCGTTTTGATTTCATAGCTGAAACTATGTCCAGTCCGAATCCACCCCACCTACAGTCAGCAAGCAGGACGCACACACACAGAGGCAATATAAATATAATATAAATATAATATAAATACTCGATCCACCAAAAAGCTAGGGAACCTGACATAACATACTGTGAAGGCATTGTGGTTGCTAGTTTCCCGAGGTGTGTTTAACCCCACAGGAGAGCATCAGCAGCGAAGGAGAGGCTGGCCACCAGGTAGTCCCCAGCGTCCTCCAGCGTCGGCCACCATCTTGCTCGTCAGCGGGGCCTTCGGACGGCCCCACGCAGGTCAGTCAACGTGTCACCATGCCGACAGGGGACCGACCGCCCACCCGACACACTGTACTGTATGCAGCCGGAATAATGTCTCCCCCTAGCGGAGAAAGCGGACGCTACATGACGCAACAGCTATATCTGGGAGGCAGGTGAAGAGGTTTCTATGGATAAAGTGTGCTGCTGCCACAGATGCTAAACATGTTCACTGTATATTCTGCTGTGTAGACAAGGGCCTTCCTGGCAGAATATCCTCAAACAGCTGGTCTGATCCTGAACCACAGAACGAATGCGATGCAAACTGTTTATGTGAACGTACGTAGACTAGTTATAAAACGGTTCATTCTTATTGAGAAGGATTTAAGGTGGCACCTTACTAAAGCTCACATTAGTAAATGATTTGAAGTCCAACGTATTCAACCATTAACCATTCAAGATCATAAAAAAATTAAAAATAAAAGGTTTACCTAATTTCACTTAATTTCTCAATTTCTCCTCATTGTATTTACTGATAGCTATCTAGCTAGCTTGTCAACTAGACCAGACCTGGGTTTGAGTAAAACATTGATTAACCCCCTGAATCTTTTGTAAATGAAGCCAGCCTCTGGTCCAAACAGAATGTGATGGCCTTTCTCACCATATAATAATTTAGCAGGTGATTCACTGGACTTCCTGTGAATCTGTTGTGCCCACACACGCACGCACGCACGCACGCACGCACGCACGCACGCACGCACGCACACAGTTACAATTTCTCATGTATTTTAGGATTTTTATATATCTTGTACAATGTATAAATTGTGACATGCTATTGTAGAACCAAAGGTATACCAGCCGCACTTGAACCTTTTGTCTTTAAAGTAGTAAAAAAAGAGCTAATTCCATTCTGAGTCACATGTAGAGGGTGCAGTCTACATTATGGTGTGGGAAGGTCCCTAAAAAACACAAGGTCATAAGAACCCCCCCATCCAAAACAAACTATACAAAGTACTAATCCTGATACAGGACCATAACGGAGCAACAGAACTGATAGTACAGTTGAAATTAAATTCACAGTATTCTTTCTTAGGGACGATAGAACACAAACCACATTTTCCTTTTAAAAGCGAATCACAAAAATTAAAAATAATAAAATACAACATTTATGATGATTAATCTGTTTCTCCCTGTAAAGAATGCTGGAAACGAAAGGTAGAAAGGATGCGATGGCGTGGGGGGTGGGGGATGGGGGGGTGAAGCCTCACAACAGATATGTGGACATGATGACATCTTGCTGCTCGCCTTGCTGCTCGAAGTCACAAAGTCGGGGGTCATCTCCTAGGCAACGGCCGGTTGTCAGTTTTCAGATGTTCACAAGTTTAAAGTCCTGAGTCGTTCAGCAGCTGACATGGTCGAGCGCCAGGCTTCAACCCTTCCATTTTTTGTTTCTATTATGTGTTTATACAAGTGTGTGTATGTATGTATGTATGTATGTATGTATATAATTAATCTTTTATCATAAATGTTCATTGAGTGACAGTATTCAACCATAGCTGGGAAATTTGCCACAAAAAAAATAATTTAAACCCCAAGTACAAACAAAAAATCTTCCAAGTTTAAAAATACAGTATATTCCCAATGATTAAGCACATCATTAAAAAAAGATTCTGGGAGATTCTTGTGTTTTCAGATGAAACTGAATGACGGTCTACAAACGGGGCAGCCTCTAGGACCTGGCAGAGAGCCAGCGTAGCCAGGCGCTGTGCTCTCACAGCGGGGGCCGGGGCGGGGGCCGGGGCCGGGGGGTCAGTGTGTGGTGGAGCTGTCGCCTACGCTGTTGGTTCCACCGCTGCCATGTCCTGCAAGAGAACCTGCTTGTGAGGCAGGGTGTGACAGTTGGCTAACGAGAGCTAGCTAAAAAATAAACAATGAGAGCAAACCTCCCCCCCCCGGACTTGGATTACTCAGAGCAGCTAATATAGCCTCTCTCTTCCCATTTCCATTGTGGTCTGAATACGTTTCTAAATGTGTTGCTAGTGATGTTTTAGAAATAAAGTCACAGTCTAAGAAGTCACTAAAAAAACAAGCGAGAAAGTTGCCAACACTAAAGTGAAATGTGGCTAAACAGGGTGATGTAGGTGCAAACACTAAACAAGAGTACAGCATTACCATTTTGCCACCTTATACATTTAAAAAGGATGAAAAAGTGTATCATGAAAAAGTTACTCGGTACTTGAGTAGACTTTTCACTAGATACTTATTTTTTAAACTCGTACTCATAATTAACTATTATAAATAACTATTTTTACTTTTACTTGAGTAGTTTTTCGCTACTCTACCCACCTCTGCCTACAATGTATGATTTAGGCTGCATCTCTGTGCTTTGTTTATAATTTATATAACAACAATTATTTACTTTACTCCTGGCTCAACATCGTAGCGAAAACAAAGTTTCTCTTATCTTCACTATACAGCAAGCTGTTCAATATACCATTTAGTACCAAATGACTCAGCAGTACTATCTAGAGCTGTGTGCCATCTGATATGCACGGCGATGCCAGCGTATGGACATCGCCTGGCAAAGTTGTAAGAAAAGATCGGGCTGTAATCAGGTTCGGGCTTCAGAAAGCCATACACGGGCGGGTTCGGTTTGGGCTCAGACAGAATAGTTTTGAGCTCAATCCATGTCGGGTTCAACTTTTCAGGCCTGATTTAAGCTCTAGATCAATCAGGACAAAGAGGCCCTGACTGGTCAGACAGCTTCAGCGCACTCAACAACTTAAATGCTTCTACAGAGGCAAAGGCAGAGAGCATTTGAATTGCTGACCGCTGACCAGCTAACCTGACAAGACCAGATATCTGTGTCTCTTAAGACGCAGCCATCTGGGAAGCCGTCCACTGAAACGGATTCAAGAGGGCAGGTGATTTCCAAATAAAATACTTTGCACGTGATTGAACGAACCTATTAACCAGCGAGTCTGCTGTTATCCACTCATGCAGTAGGAAAGTCGGGAGAAGAGTGAAAACATATTTCCTCATGAGAAAAGCCTAAATAATAAAACCGATGGTTCAAAGTCGCCTACTTTACACCTAACCCACGCCCGTAGCTAAACTACGACGCTTATTGGCAACACACAAGGTTTACCGGCCTGAATCACCTCGATTTCCAAGCTCTCCAGACTGATTTTCACGGCGATGTGAAACTGAAAGCTACTGACCAGCATCTACGCTCTACAATTATAGCTCTTAAATCTACCTGCAGCACCTTGAACCAGGAGTTGCTAATGGTTAGCTAGCATGTACTGGTGTGTTGCTAATGGTTAGCTAGCATGTACTGGTGTGTTGCTAATAGTTAACTGCTGCATGCTAGCTAGCTAGCTAGCTAGCTAGCATGTGCAGTGCTGCAGCACCTGTGTGTCGGTATGGGACGTCGTGGTCGGCATGGAGATGCCACTTGCGACTCCGGTGGTCGGACTGCTCCGATTGGCTGTCCGTGTCCTGACTCCTCCTCTTCTTCCTCTTCTTCTTCCTGTGTTTGGAGACGGCCCGGCCCGACGAGCCCCCGTCGCTCCTACAGGACCGGAGCACACAGATTAGTCTGGGACACGCCCACTTGACCAGCCAGGTGTTGTGATTGGACTACGTAACTCAATGACCAAGTCGGGTGTTAAACCTGTAATGGCGGTGGTGCCGCTCTGTGTCCCAGGACCTCTTCTTGCTCTTCTTGTGCTTCCTGGGCCGCCGTGTGTCCTCACTGCCTGGGGGCGTGGCCAGGGGCGTGGCCTCGGGACGGCTGCGTGAGCGGTGCCGGTGGTGGTAATGGTGTGAGCAGCGGTCCCGGTCCCGCTCCCGGGGGTGCTGCCCCGCCCGCTCCCGCCGCCGCTCGGAGGAGCCCTCCCAACGGTCCCGACGGTCCCGGTGGTCCCGGTGGCGGCTGCGGGAGCGGGAACGATTCCGGGAGCAGTCCCGGCGGCGGCTGCGGTCCCGGTGGCTGCGGCGGTCCCAGTGGATGCGGCGATGGTGGTCCCCCTCCGGCTCCCTGTCACGGCTCCGGCGCCGCTCCTCCTGTGCCCTCTCTCTGTCCCTGGAGGGGGGCGTGGCCCTGGACGGGGGCGTGGCTCTCTCACGCCGCTGCCCGCAGCCCTCGGAGCCAACAGAGGGGGTCGGTGCGGGGTCCGAGGGGCCTCTGGGAGTGGAGGGAGCCTCTGGGAGGGGCGCTGTGTTCGGAGGTGTGGCGTTGCAGAGAGGGAGCGGAGCGCTCTGAGAGCAGCTGGGGGACACAGTTAAGGGCATAATCAACTACTGTATGCTAATTGACCGAGTCTAAGCCACGCCCTTTTCAATTTTGTAACCTAGCTCTTGTAACATTTCCTTACAGGAAGTCTGGGACACAGCCTGGCTAACTGCATGAGTACCCGCCAACTTGACATGCATGATAATTTGATTGACATGCACACCGACCAACTAGTAACTCAATGACCAATCAGAGGTTAAACTTGCAATGAGGAAAACTAACTATTTTACAGGTATTGTAAATCTGTATCATTAGTAGGCTACGGTTAGATTAAAATAAACTGAACATTTTAAATAAGTAAATAAAACAATGCTCTATCTTTGCAAATGAGAGAAACAAAATATAATCCTGTATATAGACCGCACCCGAGTGTTAGCCACAGAGCTGCCGACAGTTTGCAAAATCAAATGTATGTACCGTGGTTAAAAGCTGGGACATTACGGTAGGAAGTATACCTCATGCGGCTGCGTTGGCTATTTGTATACATACAAAAAACGTGCTTTAAAATTAAAGCTAGGATTTAAATGTGCACTCATTGTTTCCTGTGAACAAAATTGGTGTAACCAAGAGATTCACTGTAAAGATATTTTTATATGCTTAGAACACTTATTTGTGAGCTTAGTAGCACATCCACTGCTGTCTGTAGCAGGCTTCAGCTAGTCGCTCATGTGCACGTGTACACATCTCCAAGGGTGCGTTAAGGCTCGCCATCGAACACGTAAAGTATAATCTGGCCTTTACAGTGATACAGTTACAGTGCATAGACCTTATAGCTTACTGCAAGGTCAACCATGACCGTCCCCCACTTCAGACAGTTTGGGAGGTTCTAACCCACCTGGGCTGGCTGGCTGGCTCCTGGATACTGCAGGCAGCAGGGCTGGAGAAGCAGCGGAGGTGGTCCTTGCCTGGGGGCTACAGGGGGCCAGACACAGAGTGTCAACACAGGGGACCAGACACAGCGTGTCAACATGGGGGGAAGAGTCAGAATTCTGGTAAATAGTCGGAATTCCGAAAAACAAAGATGCATTATTGTGGGTGGAAAAAAGTTGTTGTAAATTACGCTAACTGACCATAGCCCCTAGGATCGATGCATACATTTATTAAAAAAATTAAAACCAAAAATTCCCAACATAACACACAATCCAATCTCATTGATTGTTACAGTGATGTCACACATCATGTACATCTGACCAATCACAGCGAAGCAGAACGTACCGTGGTGGGCCTGTTGTTCTGGAGGGGCCCCTGCTGCCTGGGCTGGGAGACCCCGTTGGTCGGCCCTGGGAGCCCGGTGCTGCTGCCAGGTGCTTCTCTGGTGCACGGCCACCCACTACTGGGCCCTCCATTACTGGGCCCCCCACTATGACCACTAGAGGGCCCCCCATTACTGGGCCCCCCACTAGAGGGCCCCCCATTAGAGGGTCCAGAGGGCCCCCCATTAGAGGGTCCAGAGGGCCCCCCATTAGAGGGCCCCCCATTGTGACCACTAGAGGGCCCCCCATTACTGGGCCCTCCATTACTGGGCCCCCCATTGTGACCACTAGAGGGCCCCCCATTACTGGGCCCCGCGTTCTCCCCCTGCAGGCGGGCCTTGGACCCGCGGCCCTCCTGGTCCGACTCGTCAGAAGATTCATGTCCGTACGGCACCAGGAGGGAGGAGCCGTTGGCCCCCCCAGCCTGGAGCAGCGAACGAGGCAGGAAGTGCAGGTCTGAGGTAGCCAGTGAGGGGGAGGGGGAGGGGCCGCAGGGGGGCCGGGGCTGGCCGATGAGGAAGGACAGTTTCTGCCTCTTGTCCCAGGAGGGGATGCCTGTGGGCCGGCTGGGGCGCGGGGAGGGGCAGGGGGCGGAGCTGCTGGTGCCGGGCCGGGGGGCGGAGCCACTGGTGCCGGGCCAGGGGGCCGAGCCGTTGAGGTGCAGGGCACTCTACACACACACACACACACACACACGTTAGTGGACCAGAGAGAGGGAGAGAGAGTCACATGGTTCATGGAGACGCAAAGCAGTTCCAGGAAGTGCTTGGCGGGCAACTTCAACTGATAAATACAGATATAACTGAAAATGTTGGTAATTAGTCATCAATAAATGCATCGATTTACATTTAGAATTTTTTATATAAATGTGTTTTGTTTTTTTTATTAGAGGCCACGATACCAGAAATGTTGTAGTTGATACCAATACCAGTGAAAGTCCATGGTTCTCGATACTCATTTCGATACCAGAGCGAAAAAATAAAATAAAAGATATATAAAAATATATATTGTGTATGTGTGTATATAAAAATAATAAAATATCCACATGTACTAAATGAGGCTCTAACTGTTTATGTAGCCTATGTAGGCCTACATTACCAGTTATTAAAAGCTCAGTATATCAAGCTCATGACGTTACATGCTGAGACTGCCATCAAAGATAAAGTCAAATGTCAGCTCTTCTGAGGCTGCAGGGCTTATCTACACTACAGTATGTGCCACGGGGCTGTAATATTGTCTGTACATAACACGCATGCTCTAATGTCTGGTGCTCATTGACATCTGAAGTCTGCGGCTTTGTGTGGCCTGCTTGGGGCTCCGAGGAAGTACAACTGGGTCCTCAGTGACTCGGTGCCCGCACGAGAGTGCTCCTAGGGCGGGTAGAAATTCACCCAGATCCTGGTCGGCGCTCCGGAGGTATCGGCAAGCTCGAGGCGAAAAAACTTTGGTTACAATTCATTATAGTAAATTACAGCAAACATGCGACGTATCCTACATATTTTATTAACTTCAAGGCTGATTTTGTTTCGCTTTCACCAGGCGATGTTTATCAACGAACCATTGAAATGACAATAGCGGAACTGCGGAACTGTTCTCAGCCGGAAAATCTTTATTTGGTTTGCATAGCTAGTATATACAGTTTTTTTTGTAAATGTAGTACTTCCTGATAATCCGCCTGGAACGCCTTGGTACCGATACTTGTTAAGTATCGGTTCTCGTGACATCCCATATATATATATTGTTGTATTCGCGGTGAACTTCCGAGAACTGTTACAAGGTTCCACAATCCTCAATGTTAAAATTCCGATCCGTTGGAGTGAACAGAGTTGACGCGACTCTCTTCTACATGGCTCTGGGCAGGTCATACACCAGCAATTGTAAGCAACCAATATTCTATTAGAATAGTTACAGCAACTTGTCACCATGACTACCATGTCAATATCATTAAATCCATGAGAGCAGAAAGGTTTTGAATTTATTGATTTTTTTTAAAAGAGCAGAGCGTGCACACACACACACACACACACACACACACACCTTGCTCATGGGCGGAGGCAGCTGGGGGCCGATGAAGCCGGGGGGGGCGTGGTGGCGGGTTGCCACGGTGACGCGGGGCGAGAGCAGCGGGCGCGGGGACGACTGGCCCGGGGTTCGACCGTTCACCTGGGCGTGGTCACCCCCCTTCCTCACCTCGCCTGACCTGCGACGCACACACACACACACACCCCTGTGGTCAGGATCCCTGGGGGCAGGGGCAGTGATGTGGTGCGGGGGCAGAGAGGGGGAGGGGTAGTGGGGGGGTCTCACTTGATGTAGAAGAGCACGTAGGCCTGCTGGTTGAGGACAGAGTGGATGTCGCTCAGCGACACGGAGGAGTCATTCATCTGGTACCACTGCCCCCTGCTGGCCTGGAGACACGAGGGGGGGGTTAGCAGCCTCACTACCCCCCCCCCCCCACACACACACACACACACACACACACACACACACAGCATCACATCGCCACCAGAACTACGTCTCCATGGCGACCTTGACGTAGCAGAAGTAGTGGCCGGCGTGGCAGCTGAAGCCAGAGTGCACCAGCACTGCGTACAGGCCGTAGCAGTGGGCGTCGCCCGTCGCCTGGGACATGAATGGCCGCAGGTCCAGCTGTTCTGGGTACTGGACGTCCTGCAGGGGGGGGTGGAGACACACAACATTAAGACACAGTGAGACTTGGGGTGAAGACATTAAGACACAGTGAGACTTGGGGTGAAGCAGGAACACACCAGTGTTTCCTCTGCGTTCATTTAAGTCCGCCCAAACCAATCTGGTATATATTCAGCATTAACTATATCAAAATTGCGACCTCTGTTTTCTTTGAATTCGCTCAAAATTCACGTGATCGCTTTGGCTTTCCAGCAGAGCTACACGCATTTATGGGCCGTTATAGCACCACCTACTGGATCTGCTCCAATTTAGCATTTAGCCAGTGCACAAATGATGCAACACAACAGATAAACATCGACCGCTGTCATCTTATAGTGAATATCGGCCGATATATTGATGCAGCCAGATGTTGCACATTCATATGGGAAGTACCTTGGTGATTTTGCCGCCGCTGAAGTTGGCGAACCTCTTCAGGGAGATGGTCAGCACGTTGGAGCTGCGGTGGATGGTCAGCCTCTTAGACGCCGTCACCATCTTCTTGCACCTTCAGGAACAAGCCCCAGTACATTCACATGGCTTATTAGCATACAGTACTACATGTTAGCATGGCTTATTAGCATACAGTACTACATGTTAGCATATAGTACTACATGTACAACAGGTCCAGGTCTACACAGCAAGACTACAGCAGGTCCAGGTCTACACAGCAGGACTACAGCAGGTCCAGGTCTCGTACGTACTTAGCACACTTGTAAGCATTCTCTCCGTCCAGCTGCTCGGGCTTGACAAACTGCTCCAGAGCCTTGGTGACACTGGGGGCCGTCTGTAGCACAACAACCAACAGTCAGTCACCACAGTAGAGAGCAGTAGAGTAACAGTAACATACAACATAACAGTAAACAATAGACACAGTAGAGACACAGTAGAGACACAGTAGAGCAGTGCCAGTGAGTAACAGTAACATATAACATAACAGTAAACAGTAGACACAGTAGAGACACAGTAGAGACACAGTAGAGCAGTGCCAGTGAGTAACAGTAACATATAACAGTAAACACTAGAGACACAGTAGATACTGTAACAGTGAACAGTAGAGACACAGTAGATACTGTAACAGTGAACAGTAGAGACACAGTAGAGACACAGTAGAGCAGTGCCAGTGAGATACAGTAACATATAACATAACAGTAAACACTAGAGACACAGTAGATACTGTAACAGTGAACAGTAGAGACACAGTAGAGACACAGTAGAGCAGTGCCAGTGAGATACAGTAACATATAACATAACAGTAAACACTAGAGACACAGTAGATACTGTAACAGTGAACAGTAGAGACACAGTAGAGCAATGCCAGTGAGTTACCTTGATCTCCAGCGTGACGTCAAGGAAGGGGTCAAAGGTGTCGGACACGGCCTTGCAGTTCAGACACTTGACTAGAGGGAAGAGGAGGTTAGGCTGGCACGCACACACACACAACACCCTAGGGTTGGGCGATGTCTAGTCAATAGGACCCTTTCTACAATAAAACATTGAGATGGACGATGCCATCGTGAAACACGCTATACATGTTTCTTTAGCCTAATGTATTAAACTTATATTATTGACTATAAAATTGTAGGAATTCACACATTACTATAGGCCTAAAGTACTTATATTACACCCATCCTTCCCTACTCACTGTAATAACGGCATCCTCATCAGCAAACTCAGTCAGTAAAAAACACATTGCCTATCTAGCAGTAGTCAACTACGAGTTTACAGCCTACCTAATGATAACCGACAGTCACTTCTGAAGTGACGTGCAGGATTTGTGCTCATATAATTGGTGCAAAAGATGGACAGCCGACTGTGGCTAGCAAACAACCAACCACATCACGGTAGGCGACAGCAAGGTGAGTGAGCAGGAGCCGTAAACTATTGTGTAGTTAATTTTGCTGTTGTTAGCATTATGTTAGCATAATGCATTGACTGCATTGCCAGACTAACATGTGATAGATGTACGTTACGCAGATTGACAGCCAGGGCACGAGTGTGAGTGTATCTGCACGCGCGTGTTTGTTTGAGGGGAAGAGAAGTAAATGTGATCCTGACCACAGCAATTCACCAAGCATTTAATGGAAAGCATATTACGCAGTGTTTCAGGAGATATTTATAACTTTGTCTGAACGCTGCTTTGATAATATTTTATCACAATGCCTGTGAAACATCGTGATCTCTGTCAGCCATCAGCAATGGATGATGGCATTGTCTATCAGCCCAGCCCTACAACACACAGGCTCATAATACACACACAGACACATATTACACACTCATAATATCACAGGGAGCTGACCTCTGGAGCGCAGGTAGCCCCCAAACACCTGGTGGACAAAGGTTGTTGCCTGCGTCTGCCTGTCCAGCCTAAGGGATGGGGAGAGGGATCATCTTGGGTTCAGTACTGAGAGAGGCTTCTGTATGGCAGCAGGGGTCAAACCAGGGTCAAACTGGGAGGGTACTCACTTGGCTCCAGGCAGGCAGGACTTTTGCATAGCGTCCACCGTGTAGCGCAGAAACTCGTGGGCGTCTTCCTGGCTGCCGTAGCGGAAGTGCTTGGCGATCCCTGCCAACGACACCAGCATCTGTTAGCTAGCTAGAACCACTGGCTGTTAGCATTACATTAGCTAGCTAGAACCACTGGCTAGCATTTGTTAGCTAGCTAGGACCACTGGCTATTAGCATCACATTAGTTAGCTAGCTAGGACCATTGGCTGTTAGCATCACATTAGTTAGCTAGAACCACTGGTTATCATCTGTTAGCTAGCTAGGACCACTGCCTGTAAGCATCACATTAGTTAACTAGCTAGCTAGGACCACTGGCTGTTAGCATCACATTAGTTAGCTAGAACCACTGGTTATCATCTGTTAGCTAGCTAGGACCACTGCCTGTAAGC